>AMCV02000006.1:1718276-1737797 GCA_000350065.2 Colletotrichum orbiculare MAFF 240422
TATTTTATTATTATTGTTATAATATAATTATTATATTATAGTAAGTTATTAATGAAATAAAGATTTACTTTTAAATTTTATAGTTAGTTTTTATTTTAAGTTTCTACTATTCTTTGAATATTTCTCTACTATAAATAGTATTATATCTTATAATTATAATCTTCCTAAAAAGTATAGAAGTCTTAAGAGTTAATCTATATTAAATAAGATTATAATTCTTTCTTAATATTCTTAAGTTAGGATTCTTTCTTTTGAGTAATTTCTCTAGTAGTTTTAATTCTATTTTATTTTTATTTTTTAAGATCTAATTTTAGGCGAAATATCTAGACTTCTTATAATTATAATGAGTAAATTTAGTTTTTTAATTAGTATAACTAAGGTTTTATCTTTATTTACTTAAATTAATAAATTAAATAATAAGTAACTTCTTTCTATATAAATAAGATTTATTTATAAGATCTATTTATAATACTTCTAGACTTATTATATTTCTATATTAATTATTAAGTCTTATTTTAATAGTTTAATTTCAATATTAAAAGTCTATTCTTTAAATAAATAAATATATTAGAATTCCTTCTATAATCATTTCTCTACTAATTTAGAGGTGATATATAAGTCGATTAAATTTTATAATATAACTTATAGAGTTAGATCTTTTGAATATAAGTAAGTATAGTTAATTTTTAATCTAACTTCTTAGGATAATCCTTAAGTCTATATGAGTTCTTAAGAAACTTTCTTAAATCTTTATTTTTTATTCATATATATAATTGAAACTATTACTATAACTAAGATATTATTCTTTAATTAATTATTAATATATAGATTATTAGTTTTATTAATTTAACTTCTTATTATAAAACTATAGATTTTAAACTTATAAGTAATTTAATTTAACTTTATAATTTAATTTAAACCCTTTTAAAAATAGTAACTTTTAAATATTTTTAATTAGAAATCTTTAAATTAATTTTCTAAAACTTCTTTAACTTTGAAATCCCTAATATTTTCTTTAGTAAATACTAGAGTATTTCTTATTATAATATCGAATTAAATTAGTAATATAGGAATATTATAACTAATTATAAATTTAAGATAAATAATATTTATTAATAGAACTTTTTCTTTCTAAAGTATTAATAGTATTATATTTTATAATCTTCATAAAGTTTTAGTTTTATATATTAATTTAATAGACTTAGTTTATTACTATTTATATAAAATAATTTCTTTTTCTTATAATTTAATAATTATTTTAAATATTTAGAGCTTTTTAATTAGCTTATTTATTATAAGCTTGTTATCATTATTATTTAACTACTTCTTAATCAGACAGGAGTTTTCTAAAGGTATTATTATAATAATTAATTAATATTTCATAAGTATTTCATAGATAATTTATTATAATATTAATACTATAGATTATTATAAATACTTTAAATAACTAGTTATACTACTATATAATAGAAATTATAAACAAGAATTAGAAATATAAAATACTTATTAATATAATAAGTATAATCTATTTAATATTATATATAAAAAATAAGTTTCCTCTTTATATAGTTATATGATATAACTTTAATAGTAATACTATATATCTTTATAATTATAAACTTTATATTTATTATTAGAATTTAAGCTATTATACCCCTATCTCTAGGACTTTATAGCTTTTTCATAGAAACTTCTGGAATAGCATTTCACTAGGAAATCCCTGGGATTTCCCACGGAATACCCTAGGATCCTTCCGTTATAGTTACTTCCAGACGTATTGTATGTTTTATTTACCTAGGTAGGCGGAGTAGACTAGACGATCCGCGAGTTTCATCATCGTGATTTCGTCACCAGCAGTGCATTTCTTCACGCTCAACATTTCTCATCAATTTATATCCCAATCCCTACTAGGTAATAGGATGAGAATTTGGATTCCGTAGCCAAGCTTACAGCTGGACAGCCTTGCGGAAGTTGGCGCCGGCGTAGATGGCGTTGCTGCCGAGCTCCTCCTCGATGCGGAGAATCTGATTGAGCTTGGCGAGACGCTCGGAACGAGCGGGCGCACCAGTCTTGATTTGGCCTGCCCGGATACCAACGACGATGTCCGATATGGTAACGTCCTCAGTCTCACCAGAGCGATGGGAGACCATGACGCCCCAGCCGTCGGCATACGAGTCCTTGGCAGCCTGGATCGATTCGGTCAGAGTGCCGATCTGGTTGACCTTGAGAAGCAGAGCATTGGCAGACTTGAGCTCAATGGCCTTCTTGATGCGCAGGGGGTTGGTGACGGTCAAGTCATCACCAACGATCTGTATGTCCTGCGACTTGTAGAAGTAGCTCCACGCCTCCCAATCGTCCTCGGCGAAGGGGTCCTCAATGCTGACAATGGGGTACTTCTTGGCCAGATCAGAGTACAGAGCCGCGAGCTCTTCGTAGGTGATCCACTTGGAGGGGTCACTGTCGGGGTTCTTGAAGTCGAGGTCGTACTTCTTGGCGTCCTCTTTGTAGAACTCGGATGAGGCAACGTCCATGGCGATGTTCATCTTGCCAGTGTAGCCGGCCTGTTCGATGGCGTCGGTGATAAGGTCAAGAGCCTCCTGAGCGGTCTGGATATCGGGAGCCACGCCACCCTCGTCGCCGACATTGCCAGCAGACTGACCGTACTTCTTCTTAGCCAAGCCTTTGAGAGCCTGGTAGACCTCGGCACCCTGGCGCATTGCCTCGGAGAACGAGGGAGCGTCACTGAACGGAAGTTGTTAGACAATGCACATCAACAAGTCGGATGCACTTACGAAGGAACAATCATGAACTCCTGAAAGGCAAGGCGGCCACCAGCGTGAGAACTGGCAATGATGTCAGCCCGTGGAATAGATGTCGACCTATGGTCACAGGGGAGTTGTTACCCTCCGTTGAGGACGTTCATGAAAGGGACGGGGAGAACGAAGGGTTTCTTGGTTCCGGCCAGGTCGGAGACGTGAGCGTACAGAGGGACGCCCTGCAAAAGGTCAGCAATGCGCTGAGTGCTCTTTGGGCGAGTTTGCCGCTGACCTTTTCGGCAGCGCCGGCCTTGGCAACGGCCAAAGAGACGCCGAGGATCGCGTTGGCGCCGAGCTTTGTCTTGTTGGGGGTTCCGTCGAGGTCGATGAGGAACTTGTCAATCTTGGTCTGGTCCTTGACATCAAGATTCTCCTTAATCAAGGCGGGGGCAATGACGCTGTTGACGTTGTCGACGGCCTTGGTGACACCCTTGCCACCCCACTTGGTCTTGTCGCCGTCGCGCAGCTCACAGGCCTCGTGTTGGCCTGCAGAGTGGTGGTCAGCTCTCTGATAACCCTATATCATTCTCTTCGGGACGGGCTGAGACGGAACGGGACGACGAACCAGTGGAAGCACCAGAGGGAACGATGGCGCGGTGAAGGCCGGTCTCAGTGACGACGTCGACTTCGACAGTGGGGTTGCCACGAGAGTCGTAGACATAGCGAGCGTGGATCTTGGTGATGGCCATGGTGTATGATGTATGATGAACGGTTCCTAACGAGAGGAAGAGGATCATTTAGCAGAGTCCATGGGAGGAGAAAGACTTTATACTGCAGAGGGCAGGGACAGACAAGTGGATGAGTCAACAAATGGGAGTGATAGGACCGATTTCGGGAAATTGCTAAGCTTGCCAGTCCCCTTGACAGGACAAAACAATTGCCTCAGGGTGGGATGGTATGGTGGGGTGATTTCCCAGCGCAGCTTCGCAGGCCGTTGGCGACCAGCTTTTCTTGGGACGGCGGGGTAGACACAAGTCGTACAGGATAGATAGTTGACGACATTTTGATGATGGACTCACCTTGTGTTTTCGTCTCGTGATGGAGAAATCGTAATGTAATACAAAGGAACGAAAAGTTCTGCGCCTGAAGAATGAAGCTGGAGCAATGGGGGATAAGGCAGTCAGTCGACTTGACAGGGTAGGTTCAGCAGCAGTGGTGGTAGTGGTGGGGAGAGGATCGAAGTGTACGATTAGATGTTTTGAGGGGTCTTTTCAACCCCACCTCACCTGCCAGCCCTCCCCAGCCTTAGCTCTTCATGTTCACGTACCATGATACCTCCTACCCTACCCAGGGACTCGAACTTTGGATACGGAGCACAGATACAGTAGGTGCAAACAAGCCCTTGAGCTTTACCCTGGCCCAGGTAGGTACTACCATTGCCTCAATTTTTGCGCCTTCTTTTTGGTGGGCCTTCCATGATGATGGTTAATGAGGTATCTCGACCTTCTTGGGATTCCAAGTTTCACAGCCCTGTTAGAGTGATACTTACTACGATAGCCCACAAGCTTGACCGCGCAGGCAGACCAAGATCAGTTAAAGCTTCGGGCAGCGGCTACCCTTGTCAGGTTCCCCCTTAACGGCCCGCCCCTCGACTCGATCGGCTGCGTCTTGGTGGGAGCCGCCGCCTCAACAAACCGAGCACAAACGGAGCACAAGCCACTTTGATGCCGCCAGACTCGTTCTCCTCGTGTCTCCGGTGATTGTGTCTTCACGTAGATTCGGTTTCTCCCTTAGGCCACAAAAGCAAACCCACGTACGCACATCAGCTTCCCGTTCTGAGCCCCGCCCATATCTGCGAATACAAGTACACTAGCACATCGTCACGGAAAAACGCCCCTTCGCTCTTGATGAGCTAAAATTTTGCTTTGACTGCGATAATCGACCGTTGCATGTCCATCTCGGCGTGTGATTGGCTGCTCACATCGGCCTTTAGCTGCACAACGGCTCTCAACTAGTCTGTTATCAGGTCTCCGGTGTGCGGATGCGTCAAAGTGCGACTTCGACAATCTATACATACGTCCGACAACCGATCTTCAAGGCGTGTCTTCCCCGGCACCCCGGTCCAACGACGAGAAGGTCATTGTCAATCATCACCAGAGGCAGTGATTTTGCTCCACTGAGGGCGATTGTAGGGCAGACTGTCATGGGTTATTCCGAGGATGTTACTCGGGATAGTTGGTGTTAAGGTGGTTCTTCCCGATCATGGATCCCGTCCTGACCCCGTCGCCCCGTCCAGCAATGCCAGGGTCAGACATATGAAGTCAGTACCTACATAGTTCTCTCGGCCATGTATCCGTATCGCCGTCCTTGACCCGATTTCCTTTGAGACGGAGTGGAAATCATGTCCTTCTGCTCCTGGAACTACTATTCTCAAGGCGACAAAGACGCCAGTAGCACCGTTTCGTAGACCGAATATTGCACACATAGGCTGAATATCGGGACGTGAACCCAGCTCTAGCTTTGTCTTCCATTTACCCGAATTGGGAGCGAATACTATTCCTCCTTGTTGACCACCACCGACGACAAACCTGGAAGCTGCGAGCCGGCAACGATGCAAGGGCACGGGGGTTCATCTCGCTGAGATTTGTCTTTTGTTCAGTCTACAGCCGAGCAGCCGAGGCTACAAATAACAGTCGACAAGACTATATTTGTAAGAGGACTCTCCTACTCTATCTCGTGCTGTACGCCAGAGACTGCTAGTCACAACGTGAAACCGAACATGATCTTGTGGTAGTAATGCTTGATAATGAGAGAGATTACCTTTGACTGATGCTAGATATATAGATATTACGAAAACCCTTTAGATAGTATTAGAGTATGCGAATCCTATTACATATAATCAGAGGGCTAAATCTAATGCGTATTGTCAGATTGAGAGAACTGTAACTTATATATATACCTCACAGGATTATATTAATATGCTCCTACTAGATATCTAGTATTTCTATAGTCTCCTAAGTAATGTTAGATCTAATGATAGTATAATTATTTTAATAATTAAGATATATATATATGTATTATAAAAAGAATTATGTAAATTAGAAATATCTTAAAACTTTGGAAATAAATATTTATTTCATCTAAAAATCATTTTAAATAATTTATAAAATTAAGTTTCTGAAATTAATTAAATTAAATTCCTTAATTTATCTTGTAATTTCTAAAACTTTATAAATCTCTTATTTTATAATAGAATTCTTTTAGAAACATCTAATAAAAAATATAACTTATTGTTAAATTAAAACGTTCTAAGTCTTCTAATTATTTAGTAAGACTTAAATAGTTATTATAAAGTTTATTTTAATTTTAAATTATCATTCTTAAAGTTAAAGAAGATATTATATTATTCTTATTGAAAGAAGTATTATTTTATCAATTATAATTTTGAAATACTTTTGAATTATTAATATAATTCTTGATAAGAAAAACATTAAATAAACTTTTGAAAAAAGAATTATAAAAAGAAATATATAAATAATATAGAAGTAGGTTAGAAATATAATTTCTTTAGACTTCTAAAATGTTTTTATAATATAATAAGAAGTCTCAATATCTAATTATTCAAGTATAAGAATTATATAAATTATAATAAGATAGGGAGGAAAATAGGAATAGTTATAAAATATAAAGTAATATTGATAAAACTTATAAAAAGAAGTTAAATTTTAGAAGTAATATAAAAACGTTAATTTTCTAATAAGAAATAACGAATTATAAATATCTTAATATTGAATTTTGAAATATTTATAAGCCTAATATTTAATTTATTAGATATATTATGAGTCTTATAAGTATTTGAATATAATTTTAAATCTTCTTAGATTAAATTATAATTTCTAAGAAGACTTAGGATATTGATTTAATAATTATTAAAATTATAAATTAGACTTATCTCTTTATTTTAAACTGAAGAATTATTCTAGTAAAAATAAAGTAATAAGAAGAATATTTAGCTTTAGAAATACTCAGAGTGATAATAGAAAAATAGTAAAAAGATCTCTTCTTTTTATAAGAAGCTAGAATTAAAATTAAATTTACAAATAGAGAAATACTCCTAATTAATACAATTCTAATAAGTATTATAAATAAGATTGAAATAATCAGAAGAAATATAAATCAATTAGAAATTCTGATTACAAGATTTATTAGATTAAATACTTTCTTTTAAAATATTTCTATATTAATAAAGAAACTTCATATTATATTTAAATATGTAATTGAATAATTTAAAATACTTTATATAAAAAGATAAAGTCTAATAGAAACTTGATAAGATATATTAGAAAAACTATAAATTTAACTTTAACTTCTTAATAATATCAATATTCTTATGATGTCATAAATATAATCTTAATAGATTTAAATAAACTCTATATTGTTATAAGCTTTATAATTTTAAACTTAAGACTCAGAGTATATATATTGAATAATATAAAGTAGTTTTAAATGTTTATAAACCCTTTTATATATAAATACTTCTAGACTAAAGTTTAGAGAATTCTTATTAAAAAGTATAGTAGTATAGTAATTACTATTCAAAACTCTTATAAATCTATAAAGTTACAATTTTATAATATAATATTATATTGTAATTTTACAAATGACATAATCTTACTTTAGAAGCTTTATAAGAGAAATCTATAATAAGATTTAAATTCAAAAAATGACTATATAAAGAAAATAAGTAAAACTTATTTTGATACTTTTAAAATTATAAATAGATAATATATATTTAAATATAGCGGGAGGGGTTGATAGCTCGCTTTCTATTACGACTATTAGTAGATATATTACTTCCTAAAATATAACTTTAGCCTTCTTACCCCCCTACTAATTACTATAACTAGCCCCTAGTTAATTTAAAGCTCAACCCCTTATAGTTATAACAATTAGTATATCTACTTTATATTAACTTTTTAATAATAAATAACTAATAACTCCTTTTGCGACAACTTTACCCCTTTATGCCCTTACGCCTTTATAGCTATTAATATATAATTCAAATATCTCGAGATATTTAATTACTACTAACTATAAATATTTTATTTAAATATTTATTATTTTAATATCTATAATCTTAACATTCCTACTAAGCCTTACTTATTCCTAAGATGAGATTTTATATTACTAATATAAACGTTCTCTACTAATAATATAAGCTAACTTATAATCTCTATATAAATATAGTAAGACTTGGCTTACTATTATTAGTAAATAATCTTAATATATTAATTAAGTATAACTGATATATAAATAATATTTATATAGATATAGATATTTTTCATATAGTTGGATAGTTTTTAAAACTTCTATAATGATATTATTATGATATTCAAAAGTATCTAGTAATTAGTATTATAATAAGATATTAATATAAGAGTATTATCTAATTAGTATTTAGTCTTTAATATTATTAGTTTAATATAATAAGTTATAGATTAGCTAGATAATATTCTTAACAATATCTATAGACTACTTATTAACTATAATATTTAAAATAATCTTATTAAATCTTATTTTAATAAAATAATAGTTCTAATTATAATAATTATAATTAAGTATTTCTATATTTATTCTATAGTATTCTTTCTATTAACAGCTATACAGATGTTAATGAGATTTTCATTCTATTATAAAAAATATAGAATAATAATAGATTATAGAATACCTAGTTCTTATAAGTATTTTATTTTATTTTATCTTTAAGAGATTTATAAAGGTTCTATGATGAATAAATAATACGGTATATGGTCTGAATGTAGGTTGTTAAAAGGTATGATCTATTCAAACTAGAATGAAGCGTTTAAGTATATAAGTAGAGTGGTTAGGTTTTATATAATCTTAGTATAACTATTTAGTAGATTCTATACTATACTTATTCTTATATACCCCCCTAGTAGTAGAACTACTAGAGATAACTTTATATTTTATAAATTATTCCAAAAAATATATTATTATAAATAAAAGTAGGTAAATATTCTTAAAATATATTTTAGAGTATTTAAATAAAAGCAATAATTCGTTATAACAAATTTATTATAATCTATTATATATTTAACTGTTTTTTATTTTATTTTTAATCAGAGCGACTAGTTAGCTCTTTCGAAAATCGTCATTTAGTTGATTTTTAAATATTATAAATAACCCCCTTATTATTTTTTCACCTACTAGTTTCTTTCTTCCCCTATATATTAATATTTTCAATAATTACTTTTTTATACTTATTAGTAGTATATATTAATAACATAGATTCTATATATTAATTTCTAATATAATAATAATCTTTTATTGGAGTTTTACATGTTCAGCCCCCCTGCCTGGTAGGTAGCTTTATACAATACTTAGTAAATAATCTTTATAATAGGAAAATACCTAGTTATATACTATAGCTTATATGTGTCTCTATAGGTAAATATAGTTAAAAGGACCTAGTAGTATGGCTACTAGTTTAGACCTAGCTCTAACCTAGAAGCATACATATAGGGGCCAATAGGTGACGGAGTAATAACTAGGTACGCGAACTTACCGGCAATAACTTTTCATTATTACTAATATTCTTATTATAATCTAACCCTATTAAGGCTAAAATAGTTAATAATAATTTATTTAATATTACTATTAATTTCTTAAGGCATTTGAACCTAAATACTTAATTAAGTAATCTTATACTAGCTTTTACTTTATTTATCTCTAAGCTTAAAAAGATACTTACTAATCCTAATTTGAAAAAATACTTAGAAATTATAATTTAAAATTATAATTAGTATTTATTATCCTTATTTCATTTTTAATAATACTTCTCCTATTTTAAATACTTTTTTTTATTCTTTTTAGGAAACTGTTTTTATTGAATGACTTCTTTTAGATTATATATTATTTAACTAAATTTAGAGTTATAATTTTTCTTTTATACTTCTTAGTAATAATACTCTTATTAACCTTACTAATTTTATCTATAACTATTTAATTTTTAAAACCTAAAGCTAGATTACTAATACTGTAAATACTTATCTAATTAAAGTAAACTTAATATTCAAATAATAATATAAAATTAAAATATATTAACTTAAGTTATTTACTTAGTTATATTTTACTAAATTTCTTAAGATATTAGAATACCTGATATTTTTACTTCTACTTTAAATTTCTAAAATATTTAAGACTAATAAAATTAAATTTAGTATTTTAAAGAAGACTACTATTATAATAAAAGAACTTACTAGAATTAAATATTTCTAAAAGTATCCTAAGAAAATTCCTATTTTTTTTCAATTTTCTAAAAACAAAGAAGATAATCTAACTAGTAATCCTTTAGTTACTAAAGAAGAATAGGAAAAGATTAAACTTATTATTAGTAATATTAATAGTAAAGAGGATGATGTTAATAATCCTATTGAATATCTAAAAAAGTATATTAAAACTATATTTAAATCTATAAAGAAGTCTATTAAAATTAGAAATTAAAAAGTATTTTCTTTAAATAAATAACCTTAAATATAAACTTAAGAATATTAAGTATTAATTAACTAATCTAAATAAGAAGTCTACTATTACTAAGTATATTCTAATAAAGGTTATTCTTTCTAAAAAAGTAATTTAGATAGAATTATAGAGGAATATAATACTTAATTCTTTAAAATAAAAATAATTAGTAATATTTAGCTTATTTAAACTATTTCTTATACTATTTATTACTCAAGTTTTATTTTTTGTTATAAAAGTTATATTTATACTATTAAGATTAGTAGTTAAGATTTACCTTCCAACTACTATAATTAATATAAAACTAAATTAAGGGGATCCTATATTCTAGTTTCTAATCAAACCTATAAAATATTAAAGAAATATCTTAGTACTATTCAGATTTCTAATAATAATAAAATAAATAGATTAATTTGAAATCTTAATTTTAAATCTAATGTTTTGTAATTAAAGAATAAGAAAGTTAGTAAAACTAGAGAATTAGTTTAACTTAAGTTTTAGTTTAAATAGTAGGAAGAATTTAAATTCACTTTTCTTAAAAATAAAAATATTTCTAATTCTACTATTAGAATTCTAATTATTATATAATTTACTATTATTTAGCTACTTTAAGTATTACTATTTGATTAGATTTCTGTTATTAGTCTTATCTCTAGTATTTTAATTCTTTTAACTAAATCTCTTATTAATTAAAATTCTATATCTTAAGTAATTATTAGAAAATCTAGAAACTAGAGTTTTAGATTTTAAGTAGTTCCTAGTAGTTTTAGAAATTAGAATCTTAGCTTTAGTATTTTAATAATTAGTTTCAATAATTTTCCCCTATTTCTTAAATAGGCTTTAATATTAATTCTTTCTTTTAGAAGATATAGTTAATTTTCTATATTTATCTAAAATTCTTATATACTAATTACTACTTCTTATTTACTTATTTAAAGTTCCAAATTTAAATAGTCTATTTTAAGTTAGGTATAAACCTAGATAGAAAACCTTATTCCTATAACTATTTTAAAAGGTTTTACTATTTTCTAACTTTCTATATAAATACTACTAAGACATTTTATTAAATAGTTAGATTTTAGGAATATAAATTACTTATATATATTATTTAAGTAATTAGGAATAGTTCTAAGAGACTTACTTATTTATTTCAACTAGCTTTAAGAATATTTCTTTTAGATCTATAAAGTTAAAAAATAGTCTTAATTATTGAAACTTTACTTAAATTAGGTCTTTCATAAATCTATCTATTAATACTATATCTATAAATATATAAACTACTTTAAAACTCCTTTTTAAATATTCTTAGTATAGTTATATTTATTAAATATCTATATATTAACACCTAATAGATAAATATTTACTATTTAAAATACTTAACCTTATATTTTAATAGTTATTATAATAGATTTTCTAAATATCTCTAAAGTTAAGCTTAAGTTTTGGAAGTAATCTCTTTAGTGATATAAGTTCTTTTAAAGTATATTTAAAGCTGAGAAGTTCTACCTTAGTTACTAATATTATAATAATACTTTATTAAGTAGTTTTCTATTAGATTGATTTTCTAAATTGTTGAATTAGTAATAGGTAATTAGTAAAAGATTAAAGGGAATTAATAACTCTTAATTATCAAAGAATAGGTAATGTAGAATAATATCTAAAAATAGTACTATTATTAATATAAATAGTAATAATAATGGGAAGTTCGGATTCTATAGAAAGTAGGGAACTTCGCGGTATTAATATCTAAATAGAATTTATTTTTAGAAAAGTTAACTTTATATTATATAGAGCTTTCGGCTCTATTACGCTCAGGCTACTAAGTAGTCTATTTACTAAATACTCTAATATTAAAGTTCAATCAATTTAGAGTATAAATAATCAAAATAGTATAATCTTAAATCTAATAATTAATTTTCTATAATTAATTTTAATTTCTATAAGTAAGAATTTATTCTACTTAATATTATATAATATAGGTTTATTAAAAAAGATAGATAATATTCCTATTAAGTTAAATTGAAACTAACTTAATAGGTTAATACTTTGTTATAATATATAATAAGTATTACATAAAAGATATTTAATATTATTTAAGATAATCTTCAAATTACCTTTTATAATTAAAGTAATCTCTTTAGTATTTCCCTACTTAATAAGTAAAAGAATCTTAATCTTATCAACTAAAAGATTATGATTTTTAACTATATAAATAATAATTCTAATATTAATAAAACATAAAATAATTTCTAATATATTTAATAGAACTCCTAACTTACTGAATCTTTTTTAAAATTAAAATATCTAAAGTCTTTTTAGTAAAAGTCTTTTTAAAAGAAAGTCAGATTAGAATTATATTTTCAAACTTAATACTTTCTTCTTTATCTTCTTCTTCTTCATTTTTTTAATTCTAGAATTAAATTATATGAGATCTTTAGTTATATTAGTAGAAATCCTTTTAACTATTTCTTTTTGAATTAAAGTAATATCAATTAATTCTAAGTTTTTATTTTTTTATCCCTTTTCTTTTTAGAAGACTTAGGAGGACTCTTATTAACTTTAGATTTTATCTAAGTAAGAACTTTTTTAAAATAAAGATCAAAATAATTTTCTTTAATATAATTAGACTTTTTATAATAATTATAGAAAAGACCTTTCTATTTCTTCTTAGGTTTCTTAATAACTTTAGGAGAAGACTACTCAATAATTTTATTTTCAAAATCCTTTTTAATTATAAAATCAACTAAAGAAGTCTAAACTTTCCTTTTAAACGTATCTAATAAATGAGAGAATAAAAGATCTACCTTATAAGAATTCTTATTAGATTTAAAATTCTAAATAATTAAAATAATACAACTTTTATAACTTTTATTTAAACAATTTAAAATATAAGTAATAATAATTTAATTAAGTAGTTTAATTTTATTATAAGAGAGAAGTCTTTTTATCCTATTTAGATATTCTTTTATAGATTTAAAGTTATTAAGAATAATATTAAAAAGCTTTTTATAAATAAGAAACTTATTAGAAAAACTGATTAGTTTATAAAGTCTTTTTAAATAACTAAAAATATTAAAAATATTAATATTACTTTTAATAACTTTTCAAAGACTATCTTTAAAATTTAACTATATATTATCAAGAACTTTATTATACTTATTAATATTATTTCTAGAAATAAGTTTAATTAAATCTATAAAAATATCTTTACTAATAAGTAAAGCTTTTATATAGCTAGACTGAATATTATATTTCTGAATTACTTTTAATTTAGGGATAAAGTATAACTTAGAGTTACTTATATTCTGAAATAATAACTTAGAAAGGTAAAGTAGCTATTTAATAAAGAATTAATTGAAATCCTAAAGTAGAATTAAGATACTTAGGATCTAATTCCATTAAGTTATTATTAACTAAAAGATCAATACTAATATAGCTTAATGGTTAAATAATAGATCAATACTCCTATAGCTTATAATAGTCTAGAATTCTAATATTATAAGAAATACTTTTTTATAAAAGTTAGAAATAGCCTAAAACTCTAATTTATAAAGGCTTTAATAGACTTAAGATTCTAATTTATAAAAGCTTTGATAGACCTAAGAGCTAGTTTATAGAAAGTCTTAATAGACCTAAGAGTTAGTTTATAAAAAGTCTTAATAGACTTAAGATATCAGAAATCTTAGCTTCTACTACTTAACTATCTCTTTTACTAGCTTAATAATAAACCTACTATCCTAATTAGTATAATTCTTTAATAGATTTATTTAGTATAAAAAAAATGAATTCATAAGAAGAATTAATTAACTAGTTAAGGTAAGTATAAAAAGAATAAACTATAGAGCTTTATAGAAATAGTTAAGAGAAACTTTATATAAATAGATAGATATAAAGAAACTTGGAGTTAATTAGTATAATTTCTAGTATAACCTGAATAAGTATTAATAAAGATATAGATATTAATATTAATAATAAGTATAAATAGAGATATAATATAAAAAAGAAGTTAATATAAAGCTAGGCTTCTAACCTATTGAATTAGTAATAAATAACTAGTAAAAAGTTAAAAGGAATTAATGATTCTCAAGTATTAAAGAATAAATTATTTAGAATGATATCTGAAAATAGTACTAATTTTGATATAAATAGTAATAATAATAGGAAGTTCGGATTCTATAGGAAGTAGGGAACTTCGTAGTATTAATATCTAAATAGAGTTTATTTTTAGAAAACTTAACCTTATATTATATAGGGCTTTTAGCTCTATTATACTTAGGCTACTTAATAGTCTATTTATTAAATATTCTAATATTATAATTTGATTACTATTGGGTTAAATGCAGTATTAAGGTAGCTAAAGCTGTAGTAGTAGGTGACTAAGCAGTCGACCCACTTATTTAGGCTAATAAGAGTTAAGAGATTATTATATAGATCTATCCCTATAGTATATAGTATATATATATACACTATAACCTAGATATAATTATTACAAATACGAATAACTAGTTATATATTATTTATATAATTAATCAATTACAATATTTACTAGTTATAAACTAATACTAATTAGTAGTATTTTATTACTATTAGTATTATTTACTAATATTTAATTATAAATTAATAAAGAATAATCTAAAAAGATAGGATTATAATACTTTTTAAGAAAATCTCTAGAAACTTATATAGTGAAAATAGATAGATTTAAAGTTATTATAACTATATATTATATTAAGATATTAATATAACTTCTAGAAGCCTATATAGTAAAAATAGAGAAGAAAAGTAAACTTATAATAATTTGTTAACTTGATATTATTTATATCTATTATATAGTAAACTAATAACTAAGAATTCTACTAATTCGTTAAAATAAAAGTATAATAATAAATATAATAAGATTAATGTAAGTAAGAGAGAAGGATTTATAGTAAATTACTATTCCTTACTACTATTTCCTAATATCTTATATATATTCAGTATATAGAGAAATAATAAGAAGTTAACTTAATAATTATAATAATATAACGAACTTTCCCCTAATAAGAATAATTTAAGGAATTTTAAAAAAGAAGTTTTATTTTATTTAGTAAAAAAATCCTAGGAAGTAATATAGAGCAGTTAGTAATATAAAAATAATAATTATACTTAAAATATATTCCCTCTATATAATATATATCTATAGTAAGTATCCTGTAAAGATATCTAGAGAATTAGTATGTTTATAGTATTATAATAGATAATATTAAAGTTGAGAGTATTATAAAATTATTATCTACTATTTCTATTCCTAAGTATTCCCTAAGTATTTATTTATATATTAATAATATGAGAAGACTAATAGATATTACTTATTAAATAATATAAGAAGAACTAATAGATACTAAGATATATTACTATTTAGCTAAATATAATTACTAAAAAAAGAGATTAAAAGGGGAAAAACTCCTAGTAGCTAATGGTAAGACCTAAAGTATAAAAAAAGAAGATAAGTATAAGAGATAGGATAATAAGGAATTACTATATATTAACTTAATATAATAGATATTACTATTTACTCAATAGGTATAATAACTATTATTCCTAAAGCTATTTTCTATAGAATACTAAAAAGAGGTATTACTCTATTTACTAATTATTATATATAACAATAATTTGTAATATTTAGTTTTTATCCCCTATTACTTCTATTTACTACTAGTAGTATATTTATATAGCTATAGTATATAACTATATTAAAAAGATCAATTTAATAATTATAATAACTATTTCTTAAGTTTTAGCTAATAATATTATTTTATATATATTATTAAGTATATTATTAAGTATAAGAATTAGATAGAAGTCTATTTTAAGAAATTATTAAGAATTACTAGGAATTTAGATTAGGAGATATATATTAAGTTTTACTAAAAGAAGACTTCTATTTAATACTTATAATTTGTCTAATAAATATATATACTTCTAAAGTTATAGGTTTTAGAAAAATACCTATAGTTAAAATATAATAAAACTATACTAACTATAGATATTCTTCTAACTTATTACTTTAGACTATATCTTCCTTATTAGACCTTATTAATAATCTTAAAAAAGTATGAAGTAATTAGAATATAGTAGTTTATACTAATAAGTATAAGAAAATATTCTAATAAATTAAAATAAGGATATTAATTAGTATATCTTAAAAAGTTAGATGTTAATAGTAAGGAGGATAAGTTAAACTTTCTAATAGAAATATAAATATTAATAATATATATATTTATTATTATATATAAGTATAGAAAAAATCAGATTTCTACTTTAAAGATTTCCAAGATACTTATTAAGAAATCTTCTAAGACTAAAAAGAAGTATATTTTAATATAATAAAGAGAGAAGTATTATAGTTACTTAAGAATTATCTTATTAGTAGAAGAATATACTTCCCTATAAATAGAGAAACTATAAAGGAGAAATTAGTAGAAATACTTAATAAGGATATACTAATTTAATAGATAGTAAAAAATATTAAAACTAATTAGAAAAGTTATTGTCATTTAAGATAAGAGATTAAGAAAAATTTAAAATATATTAAATAATTCTCAAAAGTTAGAAAGTTTATACTTATTAAGAAATAATAACTTTATATATTAGAAAGCTTAAGAGTAGAAATAATTCTAATATAATTAATACTATTAATATTAACTAATAGGGGTATATTAATACTAAGCCTATAACTAGTTAAACTGAATACTTAGGTAATTATATTTATATAGAGCTTTATTGAAAAGAATAACTCTAATATAAAAGAATAGTAATAAGTAGGATTATAAAGACTTTTAAGGCTTTATATATATCTTAGGGGAAGCTACTAGATATCTTTAAAATGATATATTATTTTTAGCTAATTTAATAAAAAGGTTAAAATACTATTCAATAAGATATACTGATTAAGTAATAAATATATAGATAAAGATTATAATATTGTTAAAGATAAGATATAAATGTTTATTATTAAATATATTAATTATAATATTAGATAAGACTGTATAGGGGGACTATTTAATAATATACTAATTGAGTAAATGTATATATATCATAAGATAATAATTATATTAATTTAAAATCATTTCTTAATTTTCTAAGTAGTTATTATAATTAGAAATAAGTTTCAAACCCCTATGACTTATCATAATTACTATAAGGAATAGAAGAATATAAACTTTAAAATATTTATTAAATATTATAGTTATACTAATATAATTAAAATAGTTAAAATAATAGTAAGAAGAATTAACTTATTTAGATATATCTATTTAAACTTTAAAGATCTATAAGAGAAAGTTAATAAAGAGATATATATAACTATATACTTAATATATAATATAGTTAATATCTTCTATAATATTATTAATAAGGTAAAACTAACTATTAATAAACTATACAAATAGATTATAGAGATCTTTAGAAGCTAATAATAATATTCTAAATAAAAGAGTAATAATATTATAAATTATAATTAATTTCCAGCTAACTATATATATAATAGCTAAGAATATAACTAATATTTTAATTATTAATAACTATATTAACTTCTATATTAATTAGATAATAGTAATACTTTAAGGCTATTTCACAAGAAACCTAAAGATAGAAACATATATAATAAATACTAGGTATATATAGAACTATTAATAGAATACTAGTTAATAAAATATACTAATAAGGAATATAAAGTAGTAATACTATATTTGAAGAAAGTATTTATTATTAATATAGAATTAGTAATAGAAATTACTATTTATTTTAATAATACTATACTAATAGAAATAACTATAGAGATATTATATAATAATATAAATAAGATATTAGATAAAAACTTTATAGTAATCTACTTTATTACTATAAATAGTAAAAATAGAATAATTAATCTAAAGAAACTTACAAAGCTTTTTTAGAATTATACTTATTACTATTTTATAATACTAATCAAATTAGAAACTTTCTTAATTTTAAAGTTTTCTAAAGTTATGTTTAGAAGTATCTTTCTAAATATAGGAATAAGAAGACTATCTATAAGAAATATATAATAATTAAAAGCTTTCTAAAAGATTATATTTAATATTTAACTTAATAAGACTATTCTAAAAATAAATATAAAATTTAGAAATAGGTAAAATATTATAAGCCTTAATATAACTTAAGTATTTATACTTTTTAAAAATCTTAACTTTAATATTATACTTATAACTATTTTCTGTCTTCTTAGGTTTCTTAATATAAGTTAATTTTAAATCTACCTTAATAATTCTAATAATAGAATTATGTAGGAAGAAATATTATTATCTATAGAAAGATATAGTAAATACTTATAGTTTTTAGTCTAAGAAAATCCTTATAATAAAACTATTAATTTCTTTATAGAAATAGAGATATAGTAACTATATAAGAAATTTAACGATTTTAATATTTAGAAGTTAAATAATATTTTTAAAGAAATAGGCTAAATTATAACTATTAGTAAAATCAAGATAATTATAAAGGATTATTACTAATACTAAATAAATAGTAAGATATTTTATTAATCTAAGTTTAATTTTAAAAATAATTATGATTTTAATATAGAGATTGTTATTGATATTATATATCTTAATAGTAATAAGTTTATATTATATATAGTTAATATATTAATAGTATTTATAACTATAAGGTTTATAAGAAGTATTCTCATAGAAGATATATAATATATTGTCGGGTTAACTGCAGCACCGAGGTGGCCAAAGCCGTGGTAGTAGGTGACTAAGCAGACGACCCACTTATTTGGGCCAATGAGAATAGAGGGATCATCGTACGGATTTATCCCTACGGCGCGCGGCGCACACGCGCGCGCCGTAACCTAGACGGAGACATCACGAATAGAGACAACCAGTTACGCACCATTTACGCAATCGATCGATTACGACGTTTACCAGTTGTAAACCAACATATATATTAAAAGTATATTAAATTAATATATTTTATGATTTTTAAGATAGGATTATTACTAATATAAGATATAATTTTACTACTAAAAACTTTAAAAGAAAGACTAATAGTATAAATAGTAAAATAAAAATTATACTAATCAAAGTTTATTCTAGTATTAGTAAGCTTAAATAATACTATATTTCCCTTTAAAAAGCTTAAAAGATTATATATAATAAAATATTAGAAATATTAAGAGATAAAATAATCTAAAGTATTA
>AMCV02000006.1:1739320-1751061 GCA_000350065.2 Colletotrichum orbiculare MAFF 240422
TTTATTTTTAATACAAATATAATAATTCTTAAAAATA
This sequence comes from Colletotrichum orbiculare MAFF 240422, assembly GCA_000350065.2. Taxonomy (NCBI): domain Eukaryota; kingdom Fungi; phylum Ascomycota; class Sordariomycetes; order Glomerellales; family Glomerellaceae; genus Colletotrichum; species Colletotrichum orbiculare. The sequence goes on from AMCV02000006.1 coordinate 1,739,358, forward strand.
ATAATAATATACTTTTTATTTAAAAAAGTTAGAATAGAAAAATTAAACTTATTATTTATATTTCTAGTAAAGTAAAATTAATATATCTTAAATAATAGATATAAGAAGTATATATAGCTTCTATATACTAATTAGAAGTATATTTTAATTTTTCTAATATAATTTAATATTAAGATCTAATAATGGAAAATATTAAGAGACTTAATAAATACTTTATATAGTAGATAAATAACTTAGAATAAGGTTTAATATTTATCCTTATTAATATTAAGGAGATAAAGCTCTATATCTTTATTAATAGATTTCTTATTGTTAAAATATTATGCTATAGGTATTTACCCTATAGTAGTACTCGACTTACCGTTGAATATTCAGTAGAATATTCTACCTCGTTCTTTTACAGGGTACTTACTAGTAATTAACGTTTACATGCGTAATTACTAACGTAAGCCTGTATACTAGAATATTCTAATAATTACTAATTAGAATATTCTAAAACTAAACGTAGTACTATAAAAGAAGGCTTTTATATTCTCTTTTAATATATAATTAGATCAACTAACTATAATACTCTTTTACTAAATATAACTATTATTTATTCTTTTATACTATATATCCTTTCCCTGAGAATATTAAGTATATATACTTTTAAAATAAGGTATTACTTTACTAGATATAAGCTACCTACCTACCTATTTTTTAACAAGTTATAAGCCTAAAGTTTTATTACTTATATTATTCTATTAAATCTTAAGATCCTCTTAATCGCATTATATAAAACTTAATAATCGAATTATCTATTATATCTCGAAAAAATTCAACTATTTATATCGGCTAATATAATATTTAATATAGTAATACTATATATATTTATTTATTGAAACCTCCCCTTTTTACTTATTAGTAACCCTAGAGTTACTACTTCAATATTACCCTACTCCCTTTATAGAATACTTATTCGACTTATTCGAATTGACTTTTTTAAAATTGGAAAAACCGATCTTCTATATTAATAATACTACTTAGCTATCGAGTAGTATTTTAACCTTACTATTTAGCTAAATTCTTAGCTACTTTCAGAAGCCTTTCAGCTAAAAATTGGCTATATTTATAGCTATAACTAATATTATTAAGACTATTACAAGTTATTTAATACCTAAAAAACAGAGGCTAATTAGTATTGAAAATTAGTCTACCTAGTTCTACTCCTTAAAGCTTTATTTTAAGTTTTTAAAATTATTTAATTTTTTCGAAAATAAAGAGGCTTATAAGGCTATAACTGAGGAATAAAAAGTTCAGGCTTTATCACTTATATAACAAAATGTTACTATAAAGCCTTTAAGCCTTGTTTTTAATTTATAAAACTCCTATCTAGTTGTAACTACTTTAAAGACTAACTATAAGGGCACTAGTCCTATATTACGACAATAGCTATATCTCGAATTTCACGCTATAAAATTCGAAAATTATAGCTCCCTTACCGAATTTATTAGTACTTTTAAAAGCTACTTATCTAAATTAGCCACTATAGGCGTTAATATAGTTAATATTAATTAAAAACTGTTTTTATAGTAGCTTTATAGCGTTCTTACCCTATATAGTTAGAGCGTTAAAAGTCTAATTTAAGGCTAAAAAAGCTTCTTACCTTATAGGCTTTTATAGCTAATATTTTAGATGAAAACTATAGGGAAACTAATATCTTTATATAAAATAGCTTTACTAAAAAGCCTTTCAGAAGGTCTATTATACTTAATCTTTCTAAAAAATCCAAAAAATCTAAAAATAGATCTAAAAGCCCTATTTATAACGCTAAAAAACGCGCTAAAGAAGGAAAATCCAACCGAAAAGATTATTTAAAAGATTCGAAGCCTTCTAATAGGTAATAAAAACCTACCTCTAAGGCTTTTACAACCTCTATATCTTTAGTTATATTAACTAAAATAGAGCCTAAAGGCTCTATAAATAAGGTTTTTATAATACCTAAAGATACTATTTATTAGGAAAATTCATTATTAGGTACTAAAAGGCTTTCTAAGCCCTCTAAGAAGCCTGAAATATAATACCTCCCCTAATAAAAATCGCTAGCTTTATAATATAGGCTCTACTATTTATATAGCTAATAGCCTTTAGTTTTTCACTAAAATAGATACCTTACAAAACCTAGCTTTTATATTTATAGGTAGGGGTCCTATAAATCCCTCCAGTATAAATACTATAAAACTACCTATTTACTATAAGGGTTCTATAAATCTTATAAAATTAACTAATACCTTTTATATTCCAGAATTTCCAATCAATATTTTTTCTAGAATATCACACTATAATAAGAGTAGTTCTATCAGGGATAATATCCTATATAATACTAAAGGCAACTTTTTTATAACTCTAAATTTATAGTATAAGTTCTATTTACCTATAGCTATAAAAGAACTTATAAAGCCTCTACTTACTAAAGGCTACTATAATTCTTACTCTTTTTAGAAAATACAAAAAGAAATTTTCCAAAAATATAGTATAACTATTATACCTACACTAAAATCGACTAAATTTATAGACAATTCTAATTATAATTTAATAGGGTTTATAATATCTACTAACTATAATATAAAGCTTTCTAAAAATTTAGTTAATTTATCTACTAAATTATAGAGCTCTACTTAAGTTACAAAAGGCTCTATAATAGATTTCAAGACTTTTATAGTTAACTAGACTTCTAAATTTAAAACTGAATTAACTATTATTACTATAGAGTAGTATGGTCGCCTAAGGTATCCTAGTTATCCCTTTTTAATTAAAATAGCTAAAATTACAGAGGGGATACCTATAAATCAACTAAAAAAGGCTAATTTACAGTACCCTAACTATACTAAAAGTAAAATTATAAGGTAATAGTTAAAAATTAGCTATAATAAGGCTATTAAACTACTTTATCAAATCTATATTAATTCAATTAAAATAAGCCCTACTAGTAATATAGGGAATAATTACACTATTCCCTATACTGATAATTATAGCTCCTATAGAGCCATAGGTTTTATAGCTAGAAAAGACGAAATTTTTAGCTATATTATAGCTCAACTAGAGTACTATAAAACTCAATTAGGGATTTATCCTAATACTCTACGCCTCAATAATAGCCGAAAATCTAACCCTAAACTTTTAGAGGGTTATACTAAAGAAAGGGGTATTATTATAGAAACCTTAATATTTTATACCCCTAAATAAAATAGTATTATAAAACGTACTAATAGGGTTTTAATAGAGAAAACCCGTACTATTTTACTTTTAGAAGGACTACCCCTTTATATTTAGGACGCTATTATATCTACAGTAGTTAAATTAGTTAATTTAACTACTATAACAAGACTTTTAATTACCCCTATATAAGCTTTACTAGATTTTGTCTTTTTAGAAAAAGATAATAAGTCTAACCTAGGGAACTTAAAGCCTATAGGTACTAAAATTTTAATATATTACCCTTCTGAAAAATGTAAAAATAGTAATAAATTCACTATTTTTATAGAAGAAAGCTCTTTTATATCCTATAAGGATACTTCTAAAATCATTCTTATTTTTATACTAACTAGATCTTATAAATCTAGTTTAGTATTTATAGCTTATTTTAAATTTATTAATACTATAGTAAGGGGGGTACCTTCTACTATTTCAAACTCTAGTATTAATAATTTAAAGCCTATTATAGTAATTATGAAAGCCTTACCTCTCAGAAGGTCTTCTATACCCTATACTTTTACTACTTATTTAGAATTTCAAATATTAAAATAAACTTTAAATAGTATTAAAAGAGATAATTAGCTTAAAGCTATTTATATTAAAATTAGCTAGCTAATTAATTAAGGGGTTTTTAAGGCTATTACTACTAAATAGCTTTATAATAAAAATCCTACGAAAAAACCTATAGCTATAAGATAGGTTTTTAAGCGTAAGCTTAATTTAGATAGGATTATAAGTAAATATAAGGCCTAGTTAGTAGCTAAAGGTTTTTAATAAAAATATAATATAGATTATTTCTAGACTTCTACTATAGGCTTTAATCTAGTTACTTTTAGAGCCCTTTTAGCTATAGCTATAGCTAAAAACTAAGAGATCTATTATATTAATATAGTTAGAGTTTTTTTATATAGGTATTTAGAGGAAGAGATTTATATTGAAATCTTTTAACTACCCCTTATTGAATTTTTCGAAAGATTTCCTAATTTAAATATTATAGGGTTTAATCCTACTATAGATTAGGTTTTATTACTACTTAAGGTTCTATATAGACTTAAATAGAGTTTTAGATAGTAGTAAAAGAAAATTCGGAAAATTCTGTAGGATCTAGGATTTTTACTTTTAAAATTTAATAAGGCTACTTATTATAATAATAGCTTTAAAGATTTTATTTATTTAGTTACTCATATAGATGATTTTTTAATTTTCAGAAAAAATCTAACTACTATAACTAAATTAAAATCTTCCCTTGGAAGATTTATTAATATAGAAGATTTAAGAGAGATATTATATTTTTTAAGGTTTAGTATAACTCGAAATCAAGCCTAAAAAATTCTATAGGTATCTTAGGCCTACTATACTAAGTAGTTATTTTCTAAGAATAATTTAATTACTATAAAATCTTCTAAATTCCCTCTTAATCCTAAGGTTTCAAAAGATTTATTTCTTATAGAAGAAAATCCTAATTATAGCTCTAAAAAAGATTTACTATAGTAGTATTAATACTTAGTTAGTAGTCTTATATATACTATAGTTATAACTAGGCCTAATTTAGCTTTTTTAGTAATTTGTATTAGTAGGTTTCTATATAAACCTACTGAAAAACTACTGAAAATAGTTATAGGTATATTTAGATACCTATTTACTACTACTAATTTAATACTTACTTATAGAAAGAGCCCTACTATAAATTTAATAGGCTATACTAATTCAGATTAGGCTAGCTACTATAGTACTCGAAAATCTACTAAAGGCTATTTATTTACTATAAATAGTAGCCCTATTTCGTAGAAATTGAAAAAATAGTCTATAGTAGCCTTATCTACTACTAAAGCTGAATTTAATAGTCTATAGGAGATTATTAGAAAAACTAAGTAATTATAAGGCTTTTTTATAGAACTAAATATTCCTATAAAACTCTTAACTATTTATACTAATAATAGTAAGGTTTTAGTTCTAGCCTATAATTTAGAATACTATTAGTATACTAAATATATAGCTATAGACTATTTGTTTACTTAGTAAGAAGTTTTATTTAGTAATATAGAAGTTCGATATTTATCAACTTCTAAAATGCCTGCCGATAGACTTACTAAACTTCTTCCTAGCTTTAAATTTACTGAATTTCTTAGGTTTATAAGTCTTACTAGTACTATAAGTACTTAGTAATTTTACTGATATTTTTAGCCTATTTTTAGTACTAATATTCTATATTATAGTACTAGTATCTAAATTTAAATATATCTCTTTAGGTATTACAGATTGTTATTAATACCTTAATACCTTTTATAGAATACCCAGATTAGTTACCTATAGTACCTATTGTTTTATAGGGTACTTATTTAGGTATTATTTTTATAGGGTACTAGTTACCCACTTTTTCACTTATTTATCTGTTACTACTATAAGGTAAAAGAGGGGGTATTAAAATATTAGGCTATAGGTATTTACCCTATAGTAGTACTCAACTTACTGTTAAATATTCAGTAGAATATTCTTCCTCGTTCTTTTATAGGATACTTACTAGTAATTAACGTTTATATACATAATTACTAACATAAGCCTATATACTAGAATATTCCAATAATTACTAATTAGAATATTTTAGAACTAAGTATAGTACTATAAAAGAAGGCTTTTATACTTTCTTTTAGTATATAATTAGATCAACTAACTATAACACTCTTTTACTAAATATAACTATTATTCATTCTTTTATACTATATATTCTTTCCCTGAGAATATTAAGTATATATACCTTTAAAGTAAGGTATCACTTTACTGGATGTAGGCTACCTGCCTACCTATCTTTCAACACTTATTAATAATAAAGATATAATATCTTAATTAGAATTTATTATTATTTTAAGAATAAAGAGAAATAATAAGAATAATAATGTTTTTAAGTTTAAAAGTAATATTATTTACCTTTTTTCTACTAAATTAAAAAGAATTATATAAAATATACTAATCTTTAAAGTTTATAGTATAATTGTAAGAATTAATATAAGGTAAATAATTTCTACTACTTTTAAATAAGTAATTAAATATACAAAAATACTAATAAAACTAATAATAGTTTATATTAACTTTTATTTTCTTTATAAGTATCTTATTAAGTTAAATACTACTAAAGAGAAATATCTTATAATTAATATTATAATATTTTAATAATTATATAAGTGAAAAGAGATTCTTAAGATCTATTAGATTAATAGTAAAGATAATTTTATAAATAGTATAACTAAAGGATCTAATAATTAAACCTTTAAAAGATTTATAATAATAAGTGAGGTAATAATATAGAAAGAAAGATAGGTTATAAGAACTACTAATAGTAATAAGAAGAAGAGATAAAAGTAAAAAGAAAGTATATAGGATAATAAGAGGAGGGTAATAGAGAGAGGGAAGTATATTATAATGAGAGCCTATAATATTTAATATAATATTAAGTAGAAAATATACTTTTATAGAGAAATGCTATTTATAATATTTTTATAGTTTTTGGTGTATTCAAAAAGATTTATATAACCAGAGGCGATTTTACATTTATTTTGCATTTTTATACTATTTTTATATTTTATATTAACTTTAGCATTTAATATATTTTAGCTATAAAAGAGAGTATTACTAGTATCAAGTTAAATATAGTACTAAAATAGTTAAAACTATAGTAATAAGTAACTAAATAGTTTACTTACTTATTTAAACTAATAAGAATAAAAGGATTATTATATAGATTTATCCTTATAATATGTAGTACATATATACGTATTATAACTTAGATATAATTATTATAAATAGAAATAACTAGTTATATATGATTTATATAATTAATTAATTATAATATTTACTAGTTATAAATTAATATAAAGGTTTTATATTACTTATATAATTATTAAAATTCTTTAATTTTAATTATAAAGTATTCTTTTTAATAGAATTAAACTTAGTAAGGTATTTAAAGAAAAGTAAGAATAAATATAAATATAGTTACTATTATTAATATTTTTAAATTTATAATTATTTATCTAAAGAAAGTAGAAACTATATATTTTATATTTACTCTTAAAAGTATACTATATACTTCAAACCTTAGTAAATTTTATAAAACTCTTTTTAACATAATAGAATAGAACTAGATAATATTACTTTGAAATTTAAATATATTATTCTTTTTTTATTTTCTTCTATCTTTAAAATATAAATAAATTCTAATTAAAGTATTATATTTCTTATTATATATTAAAAATTTATTAATAAACATATAGAGTTCTATCTTTTTTATATTTATAAGAATAAATATTCAGACTTATTTTAAATTATTTATTTACTTATATAAAATATTTATTAAATCTCTTAATATCTTCTTCTATTAAGTCTTAAAATTAAATTATAATAAGGAAGTTGAAATATACCTCTAATTAATATATCCAAGTTATATATACTTCTTATATTTAGGAAGGGCTAATAACTTACTCTTTATTATAATAATTAGTCTACAAATTACCTGTTAAAATATAACTTTAACCTTCCTACCTCTCTATTAACTATTATAACTAACTTTTAATTAATTTAAAGCTAAACCCCTTAGAATTATAATAATTAGTATACCTATCCTATATTAATCTTTTTATAAATAATAAATAACTAATAACTCCTTCTCTAATAACCTTATACCCTTATACCTTTATATTTATATATCTTAATACTTTTATTATTTTATATCTTTATAGCTATATATAATATAAATATCTTAAAATATTTAATTACTATTAACTATAAGTATTCTATTTAAATATTTCTTATAATCTTAATATTTATAATCTTAATATCCTTTAGACTAAATCTTACCTACCTTTAAAATAAAACTTTATATTATTAATATAAAAGTTCTCTATTATTAATAGAAACTAACTCATAATTTCTTTATAAATATAATAAGACTTAATTTATTCTTATTAGTAAATTATCTTGATATAATAATTTAATATAAATAATATATAAATAATATCTATATAGATAAAAATATTTCTAATAAGATTTAATAACTTATAAAATACTTAGAATTATATTATTATTATACTTTAAATTATCTAATAATTAGTATTATAAGAATATATTAATATTAGAATATTATATAATTATAATATATATTCTAAATTTTTCAACTTAATATAATAATTTATAAAATAGCTAGATAATTAATTTTTAAATATTTATAAGCTAATTATTTATTATATCTTTTAGGATAATATTATTAAGATTTAATATAAAGATTTAATACTTTTAATCAGATGAGTAATAAGTAAATATTATTATACTTATTTTATATTTTTCTTCTTATAAATAGCTATATAGACTTTAAAGTAATTTAAATTTAATATAAGAAATATAAAAAAATAATAAATTACAGAATACCTAGCTTTTATAAATATTCTATTTTATTTTATATTTAAGAAATTGAAAAAGATTCTTAATTTTATAATTTTAGTAGTTATAATTAACTATATTTATTAAGCCTTAGTCTTAATAAGACTCTTTCCTATTATTACTATAAAGTCTTCTATTATTATAAAATTAAATATTAGAATTAGAAACATAATTACTTGTAATAATAAGTAATCTGATTACTATTCTAATATGTAATAAATTAATATTAATAAGAATACTATTACCAGGTTAAATATATAGCTTAATTTATATATAGGATAAAAAACTTAGATATTGTTTAGAATATAGAATAAAAGTAATTAAATACTTCTAATACTTATTACTTAATATATATTAATCTTATTATACTTAATATAGAATTAATAAGTCTAGTTTTCTATTTTTAAATTCTTTAAATCAAAGTTATATTCTTCTTTATTTTAAAAGTTATTATATTTCTATAAACTCAAGAAGAATATATTACTTATAAATACTAACCTTAGCCTTATTATAAATCTTACTTATTAAATTTCCTCTTCTTCTTTATTATTAAGTTTAAATAAATAAAAGTTAGAAGTATTATCTATTTATATATTTATAGTATTAAAATATAAATTATCTAATTTAAAGACTATAAGATATAAATTATAAAATAAAATCTCTATCTTTAATCTATTTTTATAATAATTAGAGTATATTATATATTAATATATATTTAGTTCTATATAACTATATCATAATTAGCTAATAATACTAATAGTAATTTCTATAGATAGTTATTATAAATTAATAGATAGTCTTATTAATATATAATAATCTAGTTATATTTCTATAAATATATATATTTAAGTAATATTAAAGAACTAGACTTCTAAAGAAGTATTAAATTATATTAATATTGTTAATATTAGTATAAAGTAATAACTAACTTATCATATTATTAATAGTTATATAAAAGTATTAGTCTTCTCTTAATTATTCAAACTTTTAATAATTAATTATTACTTCTTATATAGTATATTATTTAGACTTTTAACTCTCTTAATAAATCTAAAGTTAAGATTCTTATTTATTTATATTTTTAAATATTAAAATACCTTAAAAATAATACTCTTATTACTAATAAGATATCTTACTCTTTAATTCATAATTCTTTAAAATATTTATTTAGTATTATAATAGAATTATATTAATAAAAATAAGTAGTTTTAATTAATACTTCTATTCTTTTTATAAGAAAATAAATATTATCATATATAATATTAAAAAAACTAACTTTTATAATAGAAATATTATAAATCTTTCGCTTCGTATGGAGAATATTTAGTATCTAGCTAAGACTTATATTCTAACTTATTTTATATTAACTATTATAATTATAATTATTTTAAAATTTCAAATTCTAATACTATTATGCCGATAGTACATATTAATATAATATTTCTAACTTTAAGTTATCTTAGCCTTCCTAAATATTAGCTAATAATTATAATAGATTTTAATATATATCTTTTTAAATACTTAATAACTTACTTCTAATATATATTTAAAATATTTAGAAGTATTACTAAATATCCTACTTTTGAATATTAGATTCTCTTTTATTCTTTTAATTTTATACTTCTTAATTATATTGAAAGTCTTATTTATAAATAATATATTATAACTAAAGTTAATTATAACTATTTAAAAAAATAAGAGAAAATAATAGAATTACTTTTATATAATACTAATATATTTAGACTTTTATAAAAATAGTTATAATCCTTATAGTTATTAATAATTCTAGTAAGATTAATACTTATATTAAGATTATAAAGGTTAAATATAATAATAATAGCTAGGAGTATTCTATATTCTTATCATTATTATTATTAGTAATAGTAGTCATATTATAAGATAAAGAAAAAGCTAATCTATAGTTTATTACTTATTTTTATTTATAAGACTAGTGTTATTAAGATATATTAGTAGTATCATTAGTAGCTAGCTAGTATAAGTTAATATTATAAATATTATTATAGTAAGTTTAATATTTTAAAGCTACTATTAATATGTCAAGTTATAATCTACTAAGACTATTATATAGTATATACTAATAAGTTTATATATCTTATTATTACTCTATTATTTCATATTACTTATTTCTAAATTAAGCTTAAATTAAAACTAAATATTATACTACTAAGTCTTTTTTATTATATTTACCTATAGAGATATATATAGGTTATAATATATTATTAAGTTCTTTTTTATTAAAGAAATTCTATACTAAGTATTATATAAAACCACTTATTAAGTAGGGGGCTAAGCATATAATATATAATAGAAATATCATTTATATATAATTATCTTTATTATCTTAGTCTTTTTTGAAATATTATTAATATAATTACTTCTTTTAATGGAATTTCTTTTTTAATCTTATTATTATAAAGATTCTAATTATTATTTTCTTTAATTTAAAATTAGTAATATAACTTATTTATTATTATTAAAAAGGTATTAGACTTATTTGCTATTTTTATAATATATATCTTATTATTAATTATAATAACATTAAGAGATTCTATCTTACTTTAGTATTTTTAATAAATATATATATCTAATTATAATAAGAATAAGTAATAAAATATAAGAAAAAGCTTTTATATATACTTAGAATATCTAAGGTTTAGTATTAAATATAGATTCTATATAATTCTTCTATTATATTTTAAATAATTATTATATTGTTTAGTATATCTAAAGATGATAATAATAATAAAGTAACATATAGGTATATTCTAAAGATAAATAAAATTAATATAAAACTAGTAAAACTACTAGTACTATTAATTATTATAATTCTATTCTAAAGTATTTCATTACTTATTATTTCTAATATATTATTATCTATAATTATTATATAAACTTTCTTTAGTAGAATATAATATTATTTAATCTTATTAATATTATTATAAATCTCAATTAATATAATCTTTATTTCACTATATATATTACTAATCTTTCTTTAAAATATTAAATAATAGAATTATAT
>AMCV02000006.1:1756574-1786955 GCA_000350065.2 Colletotrichum orbiculare MAFF 240422
TAAAATCTAAAGAATTCTCATAATTAAAAAATAATTCTTAATATTAAATTAATATATTTCACCTAATTAGATTATAACCTAATATTAAGATATTATTCAGAGAGAAATTCTAGATTTAGAAATTAATAGTCTAACTAAATATAGAGAAGTCCTTTCTACTTTATTTTATACTAATAAAAGCTTAATAAAAAGTTATAATAAAATACTATTTATATTAATTATTCTTATAAAAAAGTTAGATAGAATATCTTAGTTAAAACTAGCGTATTTATATGATTTTAGAAGTCACTTATACTTTTTAGAAGACTATAAGTATATTAAATATATTATTATAAACTTATATATTAAATCCCTATATATATTAATCATAATTACTATTTGAAATAGTACTATAAATAAAGTAAATAACTTAGAGCGCTATATCTTCTACTAGAGACTAATAATAAAATTAAGGGATATACTAATAAAGCTAAGGAAATACCTTTACATACCCAAAAAGTTAAAATAACTCCTTTAGATAGTAAGTCTAATAGTAATAACTACTATCTTTCTAATTTAATATATATTTAATTACTTTTACTCTATATTTAGAATAGTATCTAAGCTCTATATCTTATATATAGATTTAACTATATATTTTACTTAATAATAGTATTCATATTAATACTAGCTTACAACTAGTTAAAATAGTAATAAAGCTACCTATTATTATAGATAATTATATCCTTAGTTCTAATATTTAACCTTATAGTAATAGAAGACCCTATAGTAATAATCTATATAGAAAGAGCCTTATTAAGACTAAAGCTTAATATATATAGTTAAAAGTAACTACTAAGGTTATAGGATTGAGAACCTTTATAAACTTCTTAAAAATAGAATAAAATAGAATACTTATAAAAACTAAGTATTCTATAATCTATTATTCTTCTATATACTATCTTTAATATTACTTAGTAATTAGAGCAATAGTATATTATATCTTCATAATAGAATTAAACTCTCTTTAAAATCTATATAGCTACCTATAAAAAGAATACTATAGAATAAGTATAGACATATCTAAATATAATTATTATAATTAAAACTTTTAATATATTAGACTTAACTTTAATCAAATTACTCTAAATATTATAATTAATAAGTAGCTTATAGATATTTAAAAAAGATCGTCTAGTTATCCTATAAGTTGTTATATTAAACTAGTAATATTAGAAACTTAATATTAATTAGATAATATCTTAATATTAAATCTTTATTATCATACTAATTATTAGATACTTTAGAGTATTATAATAATATATTTATAGGGGTTTTACAAGTTATCTAGTTATATTAGAAGTATCTGTATCTATATAAATATTATTTATATATTAGTTATACTTAATTAATATACTAAAATTATTTACTAACAGGAATAAGCTAAGTCTTATTATACTTATATAGAGATTATAAGCTAGTTTATATTAGTAATAGAGAACGTTTATATTAATAGTATAAAGTCTTATTTTAAAAGTAAGTAAAACTTAGTCTATAATAAGGATATTAAGATTATAGATATTAAGGTTATAATGGAAATTTGAATAGAGTATCTATAGTTGGTAATAATTAAATATCTTAAGATATTTGAATTATATATTAATAGCTATAAAAGTATAAGGGTATAAAGTTACCATGAAAGAAGTTATTAGTTATTTATTATATATGAAAAAGTTAATATACGGTAGATATACTAACTATAATTATAAGGGGTTTAATTTCAAATTAACTAGGGGCTAGTTATAGTAGTTAGTAAGAAGGTAAGAAGGTTGAAGTTATACTTTAGGGGGTAATATATCTACTAATAGTTGTAGTAGAGGGTAAGCTATCGGCTCCTCTCCTAATTTAAGAGATATAAATATTAATCCCTCCTTTTTTAAAAAGTTAACTAAAATCCCCCCTAATATTTTCTGAACTATTTAAAAACTTTACTTACTTTTAATGAATATAATATTTAAAAACTATGAAGTAATTCAAATTACTAATTTAATAGACTTCTTTGAAAAGGATTTTCTAAATTAAGTAAAAGGATAGATATTATTTAACATAACTTAACTAACTCTCCTATAGTAAGATGAAATAAATAGATAATTAAAAATATCTTCAATAGTCTAAATAAGAAGAATATAGTAGAGTTAATATTAAATAATATAATTTATATTACAAACTTCCATATTAATATTATTTTAGAAACTCTACCTTTCAATAAAATTAAAATGTAATATATAAACCTTAATTATACTCTTAGATTTAGCTTAATTAACTATTCTGTTATTATAAAATCGTTATTTAGAAAGTATAACTTTATCTTCCTTAGATATAAACTAATTTTAAACCATATTAGAATTTATATAAATAGTTTAAATATTACCTCAGAATCTCTAAATATACTATTCTCTTAATTCTACATAAATATAGCTCTCTTAAAAATATAGTCTAATAATACTTAAATATAATACATTTTAAATAAAGTATTTTAAATAGAATACTCTTGAGTATTTAATCCTTAATACTTAAAAGGTAAAGTTTAAAAGACCAAAGTAATTAGATTATTCTTATAATATAAAAACCTATTCTTAATAGGTTATTTCTAGATAAACCTCTAGGTTATACATAATTTACCTATTTTACTATATTACTTAAGATTTATTTAACTTTCTAAGGCTTTTATAAGTAACTCCTAAATACTTATAATTAAAGCTAAATCTTTAGACTTACTCTTTATATTTATCTTACTTAATAAAACTTATAATTCAATCTTTTAAATACTAACAATATTTAAAAGTTGAATAAAGTGATAAAAAGATCTCTTAATTTACAAGATTTCATATAATTTTAAAAAGGTTATAATAGTAATTAATAGAGAAACTAGTTACTAAATATAAGTAATAGAATAAAAGATAAATCTCAAGCTATTTCCCTCTCATATTAAAGAGTTAATTGGAATAAGTAAGTAGTTTAGAAAAAGACTAATTATTCAAAAAATAGAAATATGAGAAGTTATAGGATTACTATTTAAATTCTAAGTGGAATTAATTCAAATAGTAGTTATATTATATAATATATCCCTTAATATTTAAAATAACTAGAGATTACTATATAGAATTAAAGAAGTTTAATTTGAAATCTTTTTATTATTCATAAGTAGTAGAATATATTCTAAGCTTCTATTAAGCTTTATAATTTTATGAATAATAGATTTATACTTATAGATATTAAATATATTTAGTTAAGAAATATTATGAATAGAATATTATAGAAAAAACTATTTAAAGCTATATTCAAGAGATATATTAGATACTTAATAAGCTATATTCTAAATATTTATAATTTCTATAAAGTTTAGATTCCTATTTTCTAAAAGGTTATTAGTTTTGAAAATATTAAATTTAAGAAGATAACACTTTATTTAAAATAGGATTTATATAGAATATTTATAAAAGAAGTTATTAAACTATTAATTAAGTCAATTATTAAAAGAGAAGAAGATCTTCTTTTTAAAATATCTAGAAACTTTATAACAATAAGAATATTTAATAAAAAGGCTTTTTATTCATTAATTATTTTATTAATATTAGACGTAGCCTAAAATATTGAATTAAGTTTAGAATTAGTTTTCAAGACTAATAAGAGGGATTTAATTATATCTATATTAATATGTAAATTATTAGAGTTAATCCAGGATTCTATTTAGTCTCAATTAGAAGAAGTAATTCTTGATAATAATTAGAATTCAAAACATATATTAAGAATTAGAGAATTAGATAGTATATTTAAAATTAGAAATCTAATTAATTAAAAGGGGATACTTACTTTAAATATATATAGAGGAATATATTTTAAAGCCCCTATTTAATCAATTTAAAAAAACCTAAAATATAATTTTAAACTTTAACTAATTATAGTGAAAGGTTTAACTATATAGAGAATAAGTTTAAAATATAAGAAAATATAATAATAATAGTTTTAATTAGAAATTAATATTAATAACTATGTAATATTTTTCAAAGAATATAATAATAGTATTTGTCAGGAATAACACGCTCGAGAGGTAGAATTTATACCAACTAAACCTCAGGCGCCGGCACCATCTCCATAAGCCTCGCCCTACTTAAACCGCTTAAAATAGAGCTTTATATAATATGTATAGCTATGTTTAATTACACATAATATATACTAGATTTTACCTCCTAATTATATATAATAATAAAAAGTCTTATAATACTAAAGAGCTACTAGGCTAAAATATATATATTATAATAATTTAATATATCTTAAATATTAAGATATCTCTTAAAAATATCTTTCTTTTAATCCTTAAAGGAGCTAATTAGTAGTTAATTTAATATAATACTTTTTAAATAGAAGCTAAAGCTTATAATTTATAGGATTATTTTAATTCTAAAGTAACTACTTATTAAAACTTCTTTTTAAAGCCTCCTTAAAAACTACTCTTAAGTAACTTTCTAAAAGCTAAGAAGTATTAATAAACTATTAAAATATTTAAATTTAGTATTCTTAAAAACTTTATTCCTATAGGAATAAATTATAAAGAAAATTAATAATTCTCTATAGATATTATTAAAAAAGTTTATATAAAAAATATTATAAATCTTATAGAGAAAGGTCTAAAAGTTTATATAACTCTCTATAGTTTTTATATTTTAAAAGCTTAAGAGTATTAATATAAATAGTTAAACTAAATCTATATAATAACTTAAATCTTTAGTATATAAATAAAGTATTCTAATATTAATATTACTATATAGAAGAAGATATAATAATATAAACTATTAACTTTTATAACTACTTTAGTATTATAAATAACTTATATTTTAAAAATATTATTTTAATATATTATGAGATATTTTAATCTTCTAAATTTAAATATCTAATTATATAAATAATAATTAAAATATAATTTTAGAAGTAGTAAGATATTATATATAAAACTTAAATAGTTAATTATATTCTTTTTATTATTAGAATATTTTAAATCTATAACTTTATAATTTTACTAGTTTCCTTATTAATTAAGTCTTATATATAAAATCATATACTTATAATTTAAAGTTATTTAGACTTTATATTTCTAGATAAAGTTATTTTAATTATTATAGAAGTAATTTAATATCTTCTTAAAGCCTTATTATATAATAAGATTAATTATAATATTTTTAATATTACTATAGAAGTTCTAACTACTATTTTAAACTCTTAAGGTAATAAGAGATATTTCTAAAGTTTAAATAAACCCTTATACTTTCTAAAGTATAAACTAAGTTATATTTTAATATATTATTACAATATATACTTTTAGTTAGTTTATAAAAGCTAAGTATTAAATACTTTAACTAAAGAGAAGATTGAATAATTATTAATTTTAGATCTAAATATCTTAAGGAAAGTTTAAATCCTTAGGTAATAGTAATTATATAACTAACTTTCTAACTAAAATAGTTATAATACTATATAATAAGTATACTATAAAGAGGGATTTTAGTAATACTCTTTCTAAGATTCTTTTATCCTTAATTTAAACGCTTTAATTTATATCTTCTAAGATATAGAGTATTTTATAACTTTTTAAGACACTCTTATAGGAAACTATATTTAGTATAATATAAAGCTTATACTTATTAAAAGCTATAGAGATATTGAGATTTTTATTATAATTAGTAAAAATAAAAAAGTCAAGTTATATTTATATAATATTACTTTCTATACTACTTTAACTATAAACCTTATCTTTTTTCAATAATTATAAAAATAAGGCTACTAGTAAGATATAAGGCTAAACTATTTATTTTAACTGTAGAAGAATAATTATTCTGAAATTATAGTTATTAATATTTAATATAACTAGTAAGTCTTTAAATACTATATATCTTATGAGAGATTAATTATATGAGTAATATAATTTGTATAGTATAAGCTTTCTCCTAGATATTACTACTACTAGTAGTATACTATAATATTATTTAAAAACCCCTAAAAAGTAATAAATAGCTCTAGTATTAATAGCTCAGGTATTTTAATAGAGAACTTCTTAACTACCTTATCTTAATTATATAAAGTATTTATATTACTAATAGCTACTTAAAATATAATAAGTATTAGTCTATTTAAGAAGTATATAAAACTTATAGTATTAGTAAGATAAAATAAAAGATCTACTATATAGAATATAAGAGTACTTTATATACTACCTTTAGGGAATATATTACTTTTAACTTCTACTCTTATTATTAAGGTTATAATAATTATATTTTAACTCTAATATTTATAGATAGAACTACTAATTACTCCTAGGATTTCTATTTTATTAACTATATTAGAGTTATTATTATAAGAGTATTTAACAGTTTTATTATACTTTTTAAATACTAGTATAATATTAATATTAAAGTCTTTAAATACAATAATAAGATCTCTAAATACAAGAATTTGAAATACAATCTAACTTTATAAAGTATATATCTCGAGCTATTTACTTTATATATTTAAGGCTAAAATAGAAATACTAAGTATATTAGAATAGTTATTAAAATATATATAAGAGCTATAAAATATAAGAGTAAACTACTTTATAAATTCTAGCTTAAAACTTTATAGGTAGTAGTATTTCTTTATAACTAAATACTAATATATTTTTTAGATTAATAAATACTATACTAGAGGCTTTATAAAACTACTTAAAAGGATAATACCGCGAAGTTAGACTTAGCCTACCTCTATATTTATAGTTATAAATACTTTCTTCTTACTATAAATATAAAACTAAAGTGTAATTATTTAGTATATTTTAAGGAGTGTATTTGTATCAGCTTTTTAATTAGCTATATTTTAACTAATTAATATTAAGTATAAAACCTAGTTTGAGATAAGGTTATAATAATTTATAATATTTCTTTTAATAAAACTTTCTTTTTTAATAGGGATTTAGCTTTTCTATAAGATAATTTTAAACAGTTTGATCCTAATAAAACTACTTACTCATTATAAGAATAAATAATTATAGTAGAGCTATTTGAGGTTAGTTTAACTATTTATTTAAACCTTAGTAAAAAGCTTAATAAGGTAGTTTATATTAAAATAAAAAGTAGTTATAATAGTTTGAAGTTTTATATCTATATAATAGCTACCTTAAAACTTTATAAAATACTATTTAAAATTATAAAGTTTGTATTAATAATCTTTCTAGAGTTGCCTACTATGTTTTTCTATAATCTTATTTATATACATAAGACTATAAGGGGGTAAGGAGTTTAGGTATTTTTAGAGAAAGTTGAATATAAGGGATAGATAAAGTATTATACTAGAGTAGCTAGGAGATTTTTATTTAAAGTTACTTTTTTAGCTAGTACTTTTTAGTTATTTCGAAATATTTTAAAATATTCCTACTTATAGCTATAGAATAGTATAAGTAGTTAACTAGAAGGAGTTTTAAAAGTTTAACTTTTTTAAGGATTTTAAGATATAGATATTATAACTTCTAATAATAAATTTTAGCTATAAAGTAAATTAGATATTAGAAAGTACTTAAAGTATAGGAGAATAAAGGTTTTTATTCTAAGAGTTTTATAATAGAAACTATTATTATTACTTATATCTTATTTAATAGTATTTATTTATCTATATATTAAAATTATAGTAGCAGTTAAATAAGTTTATTTTAAGAGTTATATTGAGTTGTATTTTTAGAGTAAAGTTAGTAAGATTTTTATAAGAAGTTTAAAAGTTTTAAAGTATTATTAGGTTTATACTTATAAGTTTGATAAATATAAATACTTCTTAAAAATTAAAATTTAACTAGTGATCTTTAGAGATTAATAATCATAAGATAACTATAAGACTTATATAGTTATTCTAGTAGGTATATTATTTTGAACTCTTATAGTAATTACTAATTATTTTGATTTTAAGTTACTTTAATATAATATAGTTATATATATAGTATTTAATAAGGTTGTTTATATAGAGATATTACTAAATTACTAAATGTTAGGTAAGATCTACTATTTTAATAAAATACTATATAATTTATAGAAATCTCCCTTCTTATAGTAATACCATTTAAAAACTAGTTTTAAGTATTTTAGTTTTAAACTTACTGTGGGAGAGTTATATTACTAGCTTAAAGGGTATATTATCTTCTTCTTCTATATTAAGAACTATATATTCTTATTCCCCTTAAAAGATATATCTAAAATACTTATATTATTAGTAGACTTTTAAAAGAAGTATTATTTTATAAGAAATAAAGACTTATAGTAGTTTCTTAGTATTAAGATTATTTAAGATTAAGTAGTATGATAGCTATAGTTTTTATAAGTAGTATATATTAAAAAGCTCTTTAAATACCTTATAAAATATATATAATATGTTAGATATTTTGAAATCCTTCTAAAAACTGAAAAACTCTTATTATAACATCATTAAGCTTCTTATATAGAGATTAAGTACTACTAATAAGATGTTAGCTTTATTAATTATATTATAGTTATAATAAGACTAGATATTACTTATATAATAAGCTGATTATTATACTTTAACTAAAACTGTTTAGATAACTACTATATAGAAGTTAAATAAATAATATAATATTTTAGTAAGATAAAGAGTTTTTATTTTAAGTTTAACTATAAAATTAGAGATCTATTTAATAGCTTTATAATTACTATAAATACTAGCTTTATAAATAATAGTAATAATGAAAAAAGTTCTTAAGTATATACTATATATCTCTTTAGAAGCCTAATTATATAATAAGTTAATAAATAAGATACTATTACTATTTTAATAATTAAAGTAAAACTTTTAGTATTATCTTGAGTTATTTAAAAGGCTATTTTTACAAGTTATTTTACTACTATATTTTAAGTAGATTTTATAATAAATATATTTAGTAAAAGTAAAATATAAAGGTTTCGCCCTATTATCTAAATCTAATATAATAATTAGTAAACTATATACTTTATAATTATTAAAATATTATAATTATATATAAAGCTATAGTATATAGATATCTATAATTACTAGTTATAATAAGAAGCTATATAGGGGTATTTTAAGATTAAATATATATTTTTAGGAGACTTTATAGCTAATAGTTTTATAAAGTCTTTCTAGAGCTACTAATTTGGTATTTTTATTATTTAGATTAGTATAATAGATTAGTTAAACTATCTAAAATTATAATAAGAAGAAGAACTTTAAGAAAAACTCCTAATATTTAAAGACTTTAATAAAACTCTTAATAGTTAGTTAGGATTTATAGATCTTAAGTTATAATAATAATAAAGTTAAATAAAAAGCTTAGGGGTACTAGAGGCGCTTTCTAGCTAATAAGAAGTATCTAAATAGCTTATAAATAGTATTATTCTTCTTACTATAGGAGTAGAGGTTTAATAATAATAATAGAGTAATAAAAGGAGTTTCTTATAAGATATAAATAGAAGGTTTAACTAGTATTGTTTAAAAGAGTTAGCCTATAGGTAGAACCCTTAAGGCTAAAAGGGTATATTAGGAATAATATATTTAAGAAGTAGAATTTATACTAACTAAACTTTAGGCGCTAGCGCCGTCTCTATAGGCCTCGTATAATTTAAACTACTTAAAATAGAGTCTCATGCAGTATGTATAGCCACATTTAGTTATACATAATATATATTAGATTTTACCCCCTAATTACATATAATAGTATTTTATATTCAATAGAATATAAATAAGATAATTCTATTAGTATTTATTTACTTAATTAGTAATAAGAGCTTAATAAAGATAAGTTTAACTTTTTAATAGTATTTCTTATTATTTAAAAAATAATATTAAAGAAAAAAGCTCTTTCTACTAAAGTCTAACTATTTTTTAATTAACTAATTATACAACTAAAAAGTTAGAAGATATTATTAACCTATTAGAATTACTATAAACGTCTTTTATTAAAGTAGTAAGAGTTAGAATTATAAAATTAAAAGAGAAAAATACCTCGTAAAAATAGATTATTAGAATATTAAAACTTAACTTCATATCTCTACACCTATTCTATAGTACTCTTTTTGCGACTAGCTATATAGATTTCGAGGAGATTTCGGTTCTATTGTAAAAAATATAGAAGAATAAGAGATTATAGAACACCTAGCTCTTAGTACTCTATTTTATTCTATCTTTAAGAAATTTATAAAAGTTCTTAACTTTATAACCTTAGTAGTTACCTTTAGCTATATATATTAAACCTTAGTTTTTATGAGGTCTTCTTTATATAGATTATTATTATAAAGTCTTCTATTACTATAGGGTTAAATATTAGAACTAGGGGTATAATTATTTATAATAATAGGTAATTTTATTACGATTTTAACTAGTATAAGTTAGTATTAGTAGAAATACTATTATTAGGTAAAATCTATAGTTAAATCTATATATAGAGTAAAAAGCTTAGATACCATTCTAGGTATAAAGTAAAAGTAATTAAATGAAACTTAACTTCTTCTTCTTAAGTAAGCTTTTACTTATAAGATAGATATAAATGGTTATTTAAAATAGTATACGGTAAGAATTTAAAAGTATAGAAATATATAATTAATTAATTTATTATAAACTATATATATAGTAATACTAAGTATTTAAATATTTTTAATAACTATAATAATTATAATATAATTCAATCTGAAAATCTTATAGTTTGATATTATTAATATAATTCTAAATATTATAAGAAATCTCAAAGGACTTTTAATAATAGTTAAACTACTAGATAGATTTAAAGTTATAGAGAAATATACTAAATTCAAATAAGTGTTTTCTAAACTTTGAAATATATCTTTTCTTTAATATTAAACTTTTTGTATTACTTTAAAATTATTAGGCTTCTTATTATATCTAAAAGAGTTTTATCTATTTAAAAATAAGAGTTTAGATATCTATATTTCTTTTTATATAGATAATATTCTTTTCTTATATTATAAAGTAGCTGAAAAGAATAACTTTCAGATTATTATAAGTATGAAATATACTTAAAAACTTAAGGAATAAGGTCTTCTTATATATTTCTTAAAGATTTCAATAGTAAGAAATTGAAAGTATTAGAAGATATACTTAGTTTATAATATATATATTATTAAACTCATAAAATACCTTAATTGTAAATATAGACTAATTCTTCTAATGCTACTTCTAGTAATATCTTTTACTATAAAGGATAATTAAATTATATTTTAAGAGGTTTATATATATTAAATAGAATTAGGCTTTATGTTTTGTATATTAATTATAGTATAATTAGATGTCTTATTTATATACTCTTTACTTTCAAGATATCTTATAAATATTTCTTAATTATATTAAAATATTATAAATTGTATAATTTAATATTTCTAAAAGATAAGATTCTTAGTATTATGGTTTGAAAGCTTAGGGGTATTAATAACATATTTTAAATACCTCTAATTACTAGAAATACGTCTTTGACAAATTATGAAAGACTTAAAGATTTAATTATAATCGTATAATCTCTTTATTTGGAAAGCTAATCTAATAGAAGGCTATTTAAAAATATAATATTAAGGATTTAGAATAGAACCTTTTCGTTTTGAATATACTTTAAAAGGGACTATAATACTAAAAGGACTATTTTGAAATATTAAGTTTAACTTTAGAGATATTTAGAGAATCTATTATAAGCACTATTAAACTATTAGACTAATTATATTTAAGAAAAAGTATCTATCTATTAAGTCTTAATGAATAATAATTTAATAAATATAATTATATTAAGAATACTTAAAAAGAAGTTTTAAAGTAGTCTATATACTTATAGATATAATATAAGTAGACAGATCTATAGAAAACTTGATTTAACTAAAGTTTGAATAATTTAAAATATTTCTCAACTTAATAGATCTATAAGCATTATTCTTATGATTAGTTAATATAGATAAGTAGGGTTCTTAGAGTTATTACTAACTACTTAAATAATATATATAAATAATCTAAATTCACAAAGACTAACTATTTGATAAGAAGTCTTAATTATATTTATATAGAAAGTTAGAAAGTAGTAAAAGTTTTAAATTACTTATAAAAAATGAAACTTTCTATCTGAGTTTATATGTAATTGAAAGTAGACTATTTAAATTTAGAATTTTGAATAAGTAGCTAAGAAGTAATAATCAATATATAGACATTAACTTGGAGAAATATAGAAAATTAATTGTATTTTTTTTCTAAATGAAGGAGCTAATATTAGAACTCATTTAAAGAATAGGGGGAAACTACTTAATCTCATTATTAGAATACAAAAACTCAGATTTAAACTTTTAAAATTACTAGTAATTATTTAAAGTCTAAGACTTTAGTCTTTAAAGCTTCTAGTAATTATTTGAGATATAGAAGTTTAATTAATAGGAAATTGAATAAGAGTAACTAAAAGATTAGGAATAAGATTAACGATAAAACGTTAGATAAGTAGTAATACTTAAAATAGTTAAATAATAATAAATTATATAATAATTAGAGTTCTAATAGTAGATTTAGAGATACTTCTATTCTTAAAGAAGGCTAATTTAAACTTTCTTACTATTTAGATTAAAGTTTAGATTAGAATACCTTCTTTACCTTATTACCTCCCTTATGTTTTGATTATAAAATATCAGACTTAGAATAAAAATTTAGTTTAAATTATTTATTCTATTATTATTAGAAATCTAAATAGTAGAAAGACCTTTTTTAAATATTCTATAGGCTTTATTAAAAACTAGAATATAGGATCCCTTTAATTTAGTCTAATATTAATAACAATAGTTAGAAAGTAAATTCTAGCTACCAATTCTAATAATATAAAAATAGTTTATATAAGAAAATTTAAAGTCTAAATAATAAATAGTATAGAGAATAGTTTGAATAAGTTAAGTATTATTAATTACTTTAATCTTAAGGAGTTAAATATTATATTTTCCCATAGTCTTATTTACATTACGCTTTTCTTGAAAAAATAGACTTTATTAGAATATTCTTAGAGATAGTAGACTTCTTATTTAATTTGACTAGTTAATATTTAGTATTTTCTAATTAGTATTTAAAGTTATTTACTTTAGAAGAAGCTTTTTAAGTTTTAATTGAAATAGACTTCTTTACAGCTTTAGATATAGTTTCAATATATTTCTTGAGATATCTAATAGGTTTCTTAAAATTATCTTCTTTATTCATAGTATTATTAGTAGTAGGTTTAATTTCTTCTTACTTTATCTAGCAATTAAAAGATTACTAATTTGATTACCTTCTTTATCTTTAGAAAGAGGGGATAGAATAGCAATTTTTCTAGAATATCTATAGGGATATTTAATTCTAATAGAAGTAGCTAGCTTCTTTCTTATAATAATAGTCTTCTTTGAAAGGGTAATTCTAATATTACTAGTTTTACGTATTTTAGGAATTTGAAGTAGAAGTAAAAGTATTAGGTATTTTAATAATTTAGGAAACTTAGTAAAGTATAATTAAATAAATACCTCAAGTTGATTTACCTTAAGCTTATACTATTACTTAAATATTAAATCTATTTTAATTAGATAAATACTTATAGTATTAATAATCTAGCTTTAAAATTTAAAAATAAAGCAATAATAAATAAAATTAATAAGATTAAGAAAATTATTAATATTTAGAAGTAAATAGTAATATTAAATATACTATTATTAACTACTTTAGTTTTAGTAGGATTGAATTACAATTGGAATATTAATAGTAACTGAAAGTTAATATTTATATTAGAAATTAATATATAGAATTTATTTTATTAGAATACATTACTAATAAGTATAAGAAAGTAATTATTGAAAAATTGATATAAAGGAGAAGAAAGAAACTAATAAGTAAAGAATAATAAATAAATTATTTATAGTATTTGAAAATTAAATAAATAACGATTTTCGAAAGAGCGAACTAATTACTTTGATTAAAGATGAGATAAAATATAGTTAAATATATAATAGATTATAATACCATTATCATAATGTACTATTTCTTTTATTTAAACACTCTATAGGCTATTTTAAGAAGACTTACTTATTTCTATTTATAATAGTATACTATTTAAAATAATTTATAAAGTATAAAGTTATTTCTAGTAGCTTTACTACTAGGGGGGTATATAAGAATAAGTATAATATAGAGTCTACTAAGTAGTTATACTAGGATTATATAAGGCCTCACCGCTCTATTTAAATATATATTTAAGCGTTTTATTCTAGTGTGAATAGATCATACCTTTTAATAACTTATATTTAGACTATATACTGTGTTATTTATATATTATATCTATAAAGTAATCCTTCTATTCTTGTCAACCTTATTAAATAGATTAATTTATTTAGTTACTTATTACTATAGCTTTAGCTACTTTAATGCTTTTTTCTACCTAATAATAAGTAATTAAAAAAGAAACTATAAAGCTCCTGTTTATTATCCTGATTTATATATTCTTGTTTATAATTGAATAAAGTTAAAATTATCTTAATAGTTTTCAATATAGGAGATTTAGTAATTCTAATTCAAAGACAATTCTTAGTAACAATAAATCTCTTCTACTTCCTAGAAATAAGAATAAATAACCTAAAAGTAAATATAAGATAATTTATAATTCTCTTAAAATAATGGAATATTCTTCTTTATAATCTTTATTATTAATTATATTTCAATTATTCTAATTAGTAGTCTTATTACGAATTACTATATAGTTAATTATTATGTTAATAATCGATAAATTAATACTCTTAATTACTTTTTATATAAGTTTATAATTATGAAGAAATATATTAGAAGTAATAAAGACTTCTTTTCGAGATATTATATAAATAGGAGAAGATAATTCAAAATCTCTGTATAAGTAGGTAATATAATAATAAAAAGAATTTGTTTTAAAAATTGAATATTATGTTATAAAGATTTTTAATTGAGGACAATGAAGAAGTAGGTTATAAGGTTATATAATAAAGCTAATAAGTTCTATTAAAACTTAAGAATCCTTAATTAATAAGATAATAAGTATTAGAAATGAAATTAAAATTATTTAACTAATTATCATACTTCTTTATATAACTAATAATTATTATTTAAAAACTAGAAAAAAGGTTTTAAAAGTCATATAACTTTCTTAGAAGATTTATAAATAGAAAAGATTATTTGTAAATCTATCTATAAAACTTATATGGATAGGACGAACTCTAGAAATCTCTTTCTAGGGAGATATATTAGATTGAGAGAAATATACTTTATATATATACTTTAGAAGATTATATTAATACGCTCCTACTAGGTATCTAGTATCTCTATAGTCTCCTGAGCGATTTTAGATCTAATGATAATATAATAAATAATTTAATATATATTATATATAACTGGAAATATCTGTTAGGAATAATGCGTTTAAGAGGTAGAGTTAACACTAGTTAAATTTCAAGTACTAGTACTATCTCTTTAGGCCTTGCCCTACTTAAACTGTTCAAAATAGAACTTTATATGATCTACTTAGCTATGTTTTATGATATATAATATATATTCGATTTTACTTATTAATTATATATAATACTAAGGAGTTTTATAATATTGAAAGACTATTAAGGCAGATATATATATTATAATAATTTAGTATATTTTAAATATAAATATATCTATTTGGATTTTTTCTAAGCTTTGAAAAGGCTAATTGGTAATTGCTTTACTATAATCCTTTTGAAGTAAAATTTCAAACTTGAAATTTATAAAACTATTTTGACTTTAAAGTAATTACTTATCCAAACTGCGTTTTAAAGTTTCTTCAAGAGTTACTTCTAAATATCTTTCTAAAACCCAAGTAGTACTAATACATTTTGAAAATATCTAGATTAATTGTTCTTAAAAGCTTTACTTTCATAAAGGTAAACTATAAAGGAAGTTAATAATTCCTAGTAAATACTACTAAGAGGTTTATACATAAAATATTATAAATCCTATAGAGAAAAACCTAAAAAGTTGTATAGCTTTCTATAGTTTCTATATTTTGAAAATTACGAAATAGTAATATAAATAGTGAAACTAAAATCATATAATAACTTAGATTTTTAAATATGTGAATAAAGTATTCTAATATTAGTATGTTTATATAGAAGGAAATAAAAAAATATAAACTACCAATTTCTATAATTCTTTTAATATTGTAAATAACTTATACTTCCAAAATACTGTTTTAGTATATTGTAAACTATTTTAATTCTTAAATTTAAAAAGTCAATTATATTTCCTTTATTACTAGAATATTTTAAGTCTATAATTCTATACTTTTATTAATTTCCTTACTGACTAAATCCTATATGTAAGGCTTTATTCTATAACATATAGTTATTTAAACTTTATATTTTAAGATAAAGGTTTTCTACTTATTATAGAAACTATATAGTATTTCTATAAAAGCTATTTATATAGTAAAGTTAATTATAATCCATTTAATATTTAAACCCGCTTGATATAGTAGTTTAATATCTAGCTAGCTTTTACTGTTTTATAGGAAGAGTAGTAGGTTTGAATCTTATAATAGGTAAGTATGACTAGTAGTTATAAACCTTCTAGTTATATAAACTAAGTATAGTAATTACTACTAGGCAGCTCTTACTACTAGCTGTTAATAGCTAGTAACTATTAATAGCCAGTAATAGCTATTAGCTAGTTAGTATTAATATTATATAATAATTGATTAAAATCTTTGAAAAGAAGTAACTCTAATAGATATAGGTCTATACTTTCCCTATTTATTAGATATCATATCAACTAACTATATTAACTGTTTAAAGTTTCCTCTATTGAGATAGTTCCTTAGTATGAGTAGTATTTATAGGATAAATGAAATAAGAGCCAACTACTAGGTGTAGCTTCCTTTAAAGGGTTCTCAAGAGGTATACGACTTTGAATAGATCAAAGACTTTTAATATAACCACATTTTTAATATTTAAGGGAAAGGTTTAACTATTATTTTAGATATTTAAAGCAATAAAAGATACTTTTAAAATTTAGATAAACCCTTATACCTGCTAAAGTATAAGCTAAACTATATCTTAGTATACTATTACTATATATATTCTTAGTTAGCTTATAAAAGCTGAATACTAATAATCTTAATTAAAAAAAAAGTTAAATAAGGCCTAATTTTGAATCTAGATTTCTTAAGAAAAGTTTAAAGTTTTAGATAATAACTATTATATAACTAGCCTTTCAGCTATAATAGTTATAATACTGTATAATAAGTATATTATAAAAAGACTTTAGTAATACTTTTTCTAAGACTCTTTTATCTTGACTTCAGGTTTTTTGATTTATACTTTTAGAAATATAGAGTTTTTTTCTTTTATAATGTTCTAAGGAATCTTTATAGAAAACTATTCTTAATATAATATTATATAGTTATATTGAAGGTCTTTGATCTATTTAAAGTTATATGCTTCTCGGGACTTTTTAGAGGAAGTTATACCTAGTAGTTAGCTCTTATCTTATAAACCCTATAGATAATACTAGAGTTGAGGAACTATTTAAATAGAAGAAACCTCAAGTAGTAATAATACGGTTAGTTAATATAATTACTAATAAATATAGGAGGTATATTATAAGGAGGAAGGTATAAGCTTATATCTATTATAATTACTTCTTTAAAAAGTCGTAGTAGGGTTATAATACTAATACTAGCTAGCTAGTAATATTTATTACTAGCTATTAATAGTTACTAGCTATTAATAGCTAGTAGTAGTAGCTAATAGCTAGTAGTAATTACTATATTTAGTTTATAGATTCGGAAGGTATATACCTACTAGTTATAATTACCTACTGTAGGATTTAAACCTACTACTCTTACTATAAAATAGTAAAAGCTAGCTAGACGTTAAACTACTATATCAAGCGGGAAATTTAATATAATATAAAACGTATATCAATTAAATATTATAGAAATATCAAGACTTTCATTATAACTATTAAAAATAAAAGGAATTAGGCTATATTAATATAATATTATTCTCTATACTATTCTAGCTATAAGCTTAATCTCTTTTTAGTAATTATAATAATAAATTGACTAGTAAGATATCAAGCTAAAATACTAATTTTAACTATAAAAAAGTAGTTACTTTAGAATTATAACTATTAATACTAATTATAACCAATAGATCCTTAGGTACTATATATCTCATAAGACGTTAGCTATTTCAATAATATAGTTAGTGTAATATAAGCTTTCTCCTTAATATTACTACTACGAGTGATATACTATAAGTATTATTTCCTAGATATTACTACTACGAGTGATATACTATAAGTATTATTTAAAAACTCTTAAAAAGAATAAATAGCTTTAGTACTAATAGTTAAAATACTTTAGTACAAAGTTTTATAATTACTTTATTTTATCTATTTAGTTGGATTAAAGGTCTTTGATTTAATTCAAGTTATATACCTCTTAGGACTTTTTAAAAGAAGTTATACCTAGTAGTTAGTTCTTACTTTATAAGTCTTATAGATACTACTAGTTTTGAGGAAGCTATTTAAATAGAAGAAACCTTAAGTAGTAATAATATAGTTAGTTAATATAATAGCTGATAAATACAGGATATATATATACTTATATCTATTATAACTATCTTTGAGAGGATTATAATTAGTTATATAATATTAATATCAACTAGTCAGTAATATTTATTACTAGTTATTAATAGTTACTAGCTATTAATAGCTACTAATAAGAGCTTATAGTTAGTAGTAATTATCATATTTAACTTAAATAATTAGTAGGAATACTAGTTATAATTACTTACTATAAGACTTATACCTACTACTCTTACTATAAAATAGTAAAAGCTAGCTAGACGTTAAACTACTATATTAAATAAGTTTAATTTATCTATATAAAATATTAATACTACTAGTAGCTACTTGAATTACTATTAAAGTAGTAATATATAATTAGTAAAACGTCAAGGGGAATTAATAACTCTCAAATATTAAAAACAAAGTCATTCAGAGTAGTATCTAAAGATAATACTAATATTAATATAAATAGTAATAATAATAGGAAGTTTAGATTCTATAGGAAGAAGGGAACATCGTAATATTAATATCTAAATAGAGTTTATTTTTAGAAAGATTAACCTTATATTATATAGACCGTTTAGCTCTATTATACTTAGGCTACTTAGTAGTCTGTTTACTGAATATTTTAATATTATAATTTAATTGACTTAAAGTATAAATAATTGAAGTAGTATAACCTTAATTCTTATCATTAGTATTCCATAAGAAATAGAAAGTATAGAGTTATAAGAATAATAAAAAATACTTAAGTTCTTATTCATCTAAAGAAGGTTATTAGGATAAATATAAATAATAACTAGATAGCTAGAATTCTAATATCCTCCCTTAAGATATAGACAATAAATAAAGCTTCTATAATCTAAAAGTAGTAAAAACCCTAAAGGTTATATAGAAAGAATAGAGAGATTCTAAAAGATTGAAATTTAAAAAAACTTGAAACGTAGGAAAGGTTTAAAGGAGAAAACTTTAAAAAGATTAAAAAGAATCTATCAAAAAAACCTAAAACTAATAAAGGATTAAAGGAAAGGATTATTCTTCAGGAAATAGACTATTAAGACTATTTCTTTTATAAAAGGGCTGAATATTGAAATTATTCTATAAAACCCTCTTGATAATATTATTAAATTCAAGTCGGCTTAAAAGCTTTATGAGAAAATCAATAATATTATTATTTATATTAATATAATAGAGATTGATCCGATTATTTCAAATAAGGTTTCTAATATAATAATAATAAATATTAATATATTTAGTGTTTTTATAGAATGTAGTGTTTGGAGTAGACACTTTAGCTAATTGATTATTTATGAACATAATCGGCTTATTAATAGCCTTAAATTCTAAACTTTGATTAATAAAAATATAATTGCTATATAAATAAATAGCTCTTTTCAAAGTTTCTATCAGAGTTATATACTTGGTTTTATAAGTAGATAAAACTACTTTTCTCTATTCAATCAAGTTATAATTTATAATACTATAAACATCTAGGTAAAATATATAACCTGAAGTAGATCTTCTATTATCAATATCTCTAGACTAATCCAAGTCTATAAACCTTAAAGATTAATATTATTATAATTCTCAATTAACTACTAATTAGGGTTTCTTTAAGTAACCCTATATTCTATTAAGGGTAATAAAATGTTTTTAGAACGATTTGGAGAAAGTTAAATATAAATAGTAATAGTTAAAGTAATATTTAGCCTAGTCTTTAAGGCTAAATAGAATAAAGTCCTTATTTCTTTTTAATATTCTAATATCTCTTCTTTCAAAGTATTACCCTTATTAATAAAGAGTTTAACTTTATTATCTATTAGAATATTAAAACTAAAGACGTTTTCTTTATTAAATTTAGTAAGAGTTTTTTTAATATATTTAAACTAATTTATCACTATACTTTTATTCTTCTAAATAATAGTTAAACTATTATATATAAAAGTATTAAGCTCTCTTAAAACTTAGATTTTTATATCTTTTCAAAACTACTATAAATATACTTTAAAATAGTAAGATTATTAGCTCCTAATAGCATATGATTTATATAACATACTAAAATAGCTAAATACTTACTTTTATTAAGAGTAATATTAAGTATAAATATTTCTTTATTATAGGGAGATATTTTAAAACTAGTCTTATATAAGATAGATTTAAGGTATGAATCCTGTAATTTAGAGCTCTGTCTTAATTTATATAAAGCTTTATTTAATAAATAGATAAAAGGCTAATTCTTATAGTAAGTATTATAAATCAAAGTTTTAGAACCTTTATTATAAATATAACTAGTAGGTAACTTAATCTATCCCTTTTTATCTATTTCTATATAAATAAATACAGTAGTAATATTATATTTAGTTAACACTTAGTTATAATAAACAGATATAATTAATATATATCTATAGTCTTTTGGCCTATAATTAGTACTCAAAGTTTCTAGATAACTAATATTAAAGTACTAATTAAAGCCTTAAGCAACCTATTTAGCTTTATATGTAGGATTATTAGGATTCTGATTATTAAGCTTTATTTTATACATCTATCTACCCCCTCATATATTAATATTATTCTTTTTAATAAAGGAAATACTGAGGTAGCAATATAATAATCTAAACGTCTAAAGATTCTATAAATTTAACTTTTTTATTGATAGTTTAAATTTAGTTATTATTCAACTAAAGACTTACAGGTTTTGAAAAAGTAGTTAGTTTGTCTAAAGTATTAATTGATAATATATATTTTATATTGTGAATGTTTTTGGAATCCTAATATAGTAGCACTTAAAACAATAGTAAACCTAAGAGTAAATGTTAAAATGAAATGGCTTGTTGAATTACTATATTTATTAATTAATCAGTTGTTATTATAGGTATATTGATTGAAATTAGTATGAAAGACTAAAAAAGATAGTGTTTAAGTATAAGGCGTATACTTACTTTATATAAATACTATTTGTAGGTTTCTTTTATTTTTAAATTTAAAGAAGAAATCTCTATTAATATAGTAGAATCTTTAAAGTTCTTATTACTATTTATAACCCTATTAGGACGAGTTATAGAAAACCTACTTAGTTTCCTATTAGGAACAAGATTTAAATTATTATTACTATTATTAGCTTTATTAGGAAAAAAAGAATAATTAGTATTTTTAATAGAATTATAAGTTCTACTAGACTTAATAATGATTAGATTTAAAGAGAAACTATTAGAATTAAATTAGTTAGATGTATTCTTTTTATTCAACTAATTAGACTTAGTAGTAATAGTACTATCAAAAATAGATATTATTCTTTTTATTAAGAATTAAATTAGTTTTTAAGAATATTTATATCTCTAGACTAAATAGTATTATAAGTCTACAAGTCTTAAACTAAATAAACATTATAACTATGAACAACTATAATACTCTTTTCTATTTTGAAATCAAACTTTTAAGAATATTCATTCTTAACCTACTAATAATAGATATTATTCTACACTTTTATATTACTAATAAAAAGTTTTTTTTTTATTCTTTAACTAATATAGAATCTTAAGCTTGATATAAGAATAAGGCATTCTATTATAAGTATACATAGAAATTAATATAACTAATTCCTAAGAATATAAAAGTAAATTAGAATCATAGGAAAAGATTTTAGTTTCATTAATTATAATTCTTATAACCTTCTTAATTAAACTATTAGGCTTGTAAGTATAAAGTAGTTTTATATTATAGATAATTTAATCAATAAGATAGATAATGTTTTATTCTATTATTCGAGAACTTAGAGCTTCTA
The DNA here is from genome assembly GCA_000350065.2 of Colletotrichum orbiculare MAFF 240422. Lineage (NCBI taxonomy): Eukaryota > Fungi > Ascomycota > Sordariomycetes > Glomerellales > Glomerellaceae > Colletotrichum > Colletotrichum orbiculare. The sequence goes on from AMCV02000006.1 coordinate 1,778,998, forward strand.
TCTATCTTAATTAGTTTAATTCTCTTATTATTATTAATATTAGTTATATTAATAAACTCTTTGAAAACTAAAATAAGTACTTTAAAATTTTGACTTTTTAATACTTTTCTTTAGATAAATCCATTATACTTATTCATAAGTAAGATAAAGTATTTAAAGTAATTATAAGTCTTTCGTAAAATAGTTTTATATAAGTCTAAATTGATATAATTCAGATATTCAAACTTCTTAAAAATATTTAAATCTCTATTAACCTTATTAGTAAGTTTGCTTTTTGAATAGACTTTATAAATAAGTAGTCTATTATCTTTAGAATACTTATAATTAATATTATTTATTATATTCTTAATTAACTAAATAGTATTACTAATATAACTTATTCTAGTAAATTATAATTTTAAAATTATGAGTATTATGAGTATTAATATAAAGAAACTAAATACTTAAGCTAAATGGGAATTCTAAACTTATGGAAATTATTAATCTTGATTCCTATAAGTAAGGATCTATTCTATTTAATATTATATAATATGAATTTATTAAAGAAGATAGATAATAGTCTTATTGAATTAAGTTTGAATTAATTCAAAAAGTTAGTATTTAGTTGTAATATATTATAAATATTATGTAAAAGACATTCAATATCATTTAAGTTAATTTCCAAATTATATTTTATAGTTAAAGTAATCTCTTTAATATTTCCTTATTTAATAAGTAGAGGAATCTCAGTGTTACTAATTTAAAAATTGTAGTTTCTAACTATATAAATAGTAGTTTTAATATTGATAAAGAATAAAATAATTTTCATCTATTTAACAAAACTCTTATTTTATGAAATCTTCTTAAGGATTAAAATCCTTAGAATCCTTTTAATAAAAATCCATTAAAGGAAAGGCTAAATTAGGATTTTATTTTTAGATTTAATATTCTCTTCTTTATTTTCTTCTTTTTCTTTTTCTTTAGTATTAAAATTAAATTCTATTAGAGTTTTAGTTATATGATTAGAGATTTCGTTTACTATTCCTTCTTAAGTTAAAGTAATATTAATTAACTCTAAATTATTAATTTTATCGTTTTTAACTTTTTTCTTTTTAAAGAAGTTAAGAAGACCCCTATTAATTCTATATTTTATTCAAATATGAATTCTTTTAAAATAAAGACTAAAATAAATCTCTCTTATATAATTAGTCTCTTTATAATAATTATAGAAAATATCTTTCTATTTCTTCTATAATTTCTTGAAAGCTTTAGCAGAAGACTACCTAATAGTCTTACTTCTAAAATCCTTCTTAATTATAACGTTTGTTAAAGAAGTCTAGGTTTTCTTTCAAAGTTTATTTAATAAATTAGAAAACAAGGAATTTAACGTATAGGAATCCTTATTCAACCTAAGACTCTAAGTAAATAAAATAATAAAACTCTTATAATTCTTATTTAGACTATTTAAGATATAAGTAATAATACCTTAATTAAATAGTTTCATTCTATAATAAGAAGAATTATTAATAAGTTCTTTTATTTTATTTAAATATTCTTCTATAGATTTGAAACTATTAAGAACAATAGTAAAGAGTTCTTTATTAATAAGAAATGTATTAGTAAAATCGATTAGTTTATAGAGTCTTTTTAAGTAACTATATATATGAAAAGTTGTATTATTATTATTAGTAATTCTTAAACGATTACTTTTATAATCTCATTATATATAATTAAGAGTTTTATTATATTCATTAGTATTAGTTCTGATAATAAGTTTAGTCAAATTTATAAAAGTATCTTTACTAATAAGTAAAAGCTTTATATAAATATGGTAAATATTCGATTTCTAAATCTCTTTTTATTCAGGGATATAATATAACTTAGAATAACCTATATTTCTAAATAAAAACTTAAACAAGTACAGTGATTATTTAATAAACAATTAATCTAAATCCTTAAGTAGAATTGAAATACTTAGGGTTTAATTCTAGTAAGTTATTATTAACTAAACAATTAATAATAATATAACTTAATACTTCATTAATAGATTAATATTTCTATGACTTAAAGTAATCTAAAGTTTAAATCTTATAAGAGATTTCTTTTTATAAAGAATATAAATAATTTAAAATTCTAATTTATTAATATCTTAGTAGACTTAAGATTTTAATTTATAAAACTCTTAGTAGACTTAAGAGCTAGTTTATAGAAAATCTTAATGAACTTAAAATATAAGAGGTTTTTAGTTTCTATTATTTAACCGTTTCTTTTATTAGCCTAGTAATAAGCTTTTTATTTGCATTAAAATAGTTTCTTTATAGATTTATTTAATATCAAATTACGTAATTAATAAGAAGAATTAAATGATTAGTTGAAGTAAATATAAAAAGAATAAATTATAGAGCTTTATAGAGATAGTTAAGAGAGGCTTTATAGAGATAGATAGATAAAGTAAAGCTTATAGTTAGTTAGTATAATCTTTAGTATAATTCAAATAGGTATAAATAAGATTTAGATATTAATATAAGTAATAAGTATAGATAGAGATATAATATAAAGAGAGAAGTCAATATAAAATCAGTCTTATAATTTATTAAAGTACTAGTAAGTAATTAGTATAAATATAAGGAAAACTAATAGCTCTTAATTATTAAAGAGTAAGTTATTCAAAATAATATTTAAAAATAGTACTAATATTAATATAAATAGTAATAGTAATAGGAAGTTGAAGTTCTATAAGAAGTAAGGAACTTTATAGTATCAATATTTAAATAGAATTCATTTTTAGAAGGATTAAACTTATATTATCTAGAGCTTTTAGCTCTATTATACTTAGGCTACTGAGAAGTCTATTTTCTAGATATTCTAATATTATAGTTTAACTACTTTAAGGTATAGTTATTGAAAGTAGTATAACTTTAACTCTAATAATTAACTTTCTATAATAAATAGAAAATATAGAGTTATGAGAGTAATAGAGAATACTCAAGCCTTTCTTTACCTATAATAGGTTATTAGGATAAATATGAATAATAGCTAAATAGTTAGAACTCTAATGAATATAATAGTTACTAACTTATTAAAAGAATATATAAAACTTAAAATATTAATGAAATAAAATACAAACTTTTCAATATAAAATATAAGAATACTTTATATATTACTTCTAAGGAATATGGAACTTTTAACATCTATCTCTACTATTCAAATTATAGTAGCTATACTTTAGTTCTAGTATTTATCAAAAGAACTCATAAGTATTCTTAGGGTTTTTATTTTATTAATTATACCAGAGTTATTATAATTGGAATATTTGAAAGTTTAATCATACTTTTCAAATACTAATATAATATTAATATTAAAGTTTTGAAGTATGATAATAAAGTCTTTAGGTAAAAGAGTCTAAAATATAATGTAATTTCTTAAAATATATATTTCAAGAAGTCTTTAGGTTTATATAGAGAATATTTAGCTTCTAGCTAAGACTTATACTCCAACCTACCTTATACTAACAGCTTTAGCTATAGTTATTTCAGGTCTTTAAATATTACGTAATAAGGTTATACTAATAGTATATAAAGCAATATATTTAACCTTAAGTTATTATAATAGTACCAATTTTAGTTTTCCTTGTTATTAGCTAATAATAATCTCTAAAATAGACTTCAATATATATATATATATAATAGAGTAATACCGAATAGGTTACTTCTAAGGTATATTCAAAATATTTAGAGTTATTTTTAAATACTTTACTCTTAGGTATTAGATTCTCCTTTATTACTTTGATTTTGTTTTTTCAGCTTTACTAATAACCTTATATTCTAATAATTTATTAAAACTAAATATAGCTATAGCTACTTTAAGAAGGCTGAAGAAAACAATAAAATTACTTTTTTATAAAGCTAGCCCCTTTGGGCTTTTATAAGAGTAGTTATAGTACTTATAATTATTGATGGTTTTTATAAAGTTGATATTCGTATTAAGATTATAAGGGTTTAGTATAGTAATAAATAGTAGCTACGAGCAATCTATTCTTATCATTATTGTTATTAGTAGTAGTATTGTTACAACTAAAAATACTATTATAAATAACTATAAACTTATACTTTAAAGGACAGTTAGCTAGTCTATAGTCTGTCGCTTTCTCTTATGTTTATAACTAGTATTATTAAGATATATTAGTAGTATTATTAGTACCTAGTTAGTATAAATTAGTATTATAAGTATTACTATAGTAACTTCAATACTTTAAAGCTACTACTAGTATATCAAACTGTAGCTCTCTATATAGATTATTATAAACTTTATACTAACTCCTAGTTTAAAGCTAAGTTTAAACTAGTAGTTATACTACTAGGTTCTTTTAATTATATTTACTTATAGAGATATATATAAGTTATAATATATAACTAGGTACTTTCGTATTATAGAGATTATTTACTAGGCACTACCTAAACCTACCTACTAAACAGGAGGGCTAAATATATAAAACTCTAAACTATATATCTGATATATCTAAGGCTGAAATAGAAATAGTAAATATATAAGAGTAATTATTAAGATATATATAAAAGCTATTTAGTAGAAGACTAAGCTACTCTATAAACTTTAGTATAAAGATTTAGAAGTAGTAGTATTTCTTTATGACTAAATATTAATATACTTCTTAAGCTAGTAAATACTATACTACAAGTTTTATAAAGTTACTTAAAAATATTATATTATAAGGTTAGATTTAGTTAATTTCTATACTTATAGCTTAAGCTACTTTATTCTTGTGATAGACATAAAATCTAAGTATTACTGTTAGAATATATAGATGCGTAGGTAACTTAATTGTTAAGTCATTACTATACATAACTGTAAAATCAGGAGAAATGTAATTTGATAAGAGTAGTTTTCTTAATATAAAGACTTATTCAAAATATTTCGAATACTAATAGTGAAATAGAGGGAAACATAATAATTTGATTTATAGTATAACTAACTGTTTCTAACTATTATATATAGTAATATAATAGTTCCTATATGGAAGGTTTATTCTAAAGTTATAGCTTTATTACTAGAGTTCTAATATATAGGCTACTATAGCTATAATATATAGACTACTGTAGCTATAATGTATAGACTACTATAGCTATAATATGTAGAATATTATAAATATAGTATATATACCTTAGTATGATATATAAACTAATATAGGTATAACGTATAAAGCATTATAACTATAACTTATTTAGCTTGAACTACTTCTAGTGTTTTATAAATAGATAAACCTCTATATTTACCTCATTTACTTAAGAACTATTAGGAGCAAAAAGGTAAAATAAGTATATATTTATAAAGTAAGTTTTATATAATTTATTTATATGCAAATATGATAGAAGTCTTTATTACTTCTATTGGAATAATAGAAGTAGAAGTTCTTTAAACATTAGAATGAATTTAATACACTCCTATAAGATCTATATTACTAATATATTACCTACTAGTATAAGACTTTATAGAGTTTTAAGAAAATATAAAAAGAGAAAGATGTAAAGTTATAAAGCTTAAGACCTCTTAAAAGTAGAAAAAGTAAGAACTTGAATATATTCTTTCTTAAAATTGAACTAAAATTTACTTAAGTCTTATTAAGTTGAAAGGTATAGTTGAAATATCTATTATACTTCTTTCTGTATTTATATAATATATGAAGATATTTTCATTTTTAATAAAATCTCTTATATAAAGTAATATTCTATATTTACATACTTGGCTTTTTGATAAAGTTTAAGATTTTTAACTGGCTTTTTTATTATTAAACTACTTATAAAGATTTGAGGTTTTTTAGTTTTAGATATTCTTAAATTGAAATTAATATAATTATGATTATAATATACAAAGGTTCTTTGTCTGTGTATTTAATAGAACTGTATATCTAGTCTTATGATTAAATGAAACTACTACATTCTTTCTATAGTAGAATAACTAATAATATTATTATTTCTTCCTAAATAGAAAACATCAGAAAAAGTAGATTGTTTATTATATAGATTTCTTATTTAAATTGAATTAATATATCCTATAATATTCTCAATAGAAAATATACTTATAGAGTTATAAGTAAACTTATATACTTTTTTATTCTTTAAATAATGTTAAGTATAGTTAAAAGAATCAGAATAGTGATTTTTATTTTGATTATAAGTAACTTAAGAATCTACTATTACTATAAAAATAATATTAGGTTTTAATTTTAGAGCTAAATATATTAGAGTTCTAATTGTTATTGAAACTTTAAAATATCAGATTTTAAAGCGTTTTTCTTGATTTTCAAGTAGCTTGAGGTTATTATATATAGGAGCTTTAAATTTATAGATAGTTTCTTTTTTATACTTCCTAATAACTTTCTTAGTATTTTTATTCTGATTAATAGGAATTGTTTTTCTTAGTTTATAGATAAATTATAATTGAGAAAGATAGAAGGTTTTGCTAGATTCTAGATATTAACCTTTTTATTCAGAGATTATATATGAAATTAGCTGTTTTCTTATTGTTCGTAATTAGTAATATATTCTTTACATAGTAAACTAGCATAGGTATAGAAGGTTGTTTATTTGAAATATAAACTACTTGATTATAAAGAGAAAAATAGATCCCATTAAATAGAAATTATGTTGTAGATAATTATATTAAAGTTGAGCATTTCTTTTAGACTATATGACGTTTTATTTAATAAATAAACAAAGTATAGTTCTTGTTGTTTTAATAAGTATTTATATTTATAGTTAGATTAAATTCTAAAGCTTTCTTTTTATACTCAATTAAAATCTAGTTAGTAGATAAATATATATAGATTTATTGATATTAGTATGAGTAAATATTACAGTAATATTGTACTATATTAAAATCTTCTCTAAATGAATAGAAATATTTCTTATATATTTCTAGCCTTTAGGCTTATAGGTAGTACTTGAGGTTTCTAAATAATTGATACCTAAATAGTAATTATAACTTTAAGCTATTTACTTAGTTTTATATATAGTCTCTTTAGTTATATTATTTATCTTCAACTTATAGATCTATCTACTCTTTAGAATATTAATATTTTTAATATTAATAGTAGATAGAAATATTTTGTTTGTTCTTTTTATTATAGCCAGAATCTAGTTTCTATATTAAATGGATTTAAAGACTTAAATAAGAAAAGTAACGTTTTGTATTCTATTTATTATGAACGTATCAAAAGCTTAATTATCCTTATTAGTATTTTTTCATTTATTGATATAGCTATCTCAATTAAAAGAGTTTGAAATAGTAACAAGAGTGTTCTTTCCATAGCCTTCATAGCCTTATTGTATTATATTTTATATAGCAGGTAAATTAATATATAAGTTAGAGTTTCCCTAAATATTATTATAATTCGTATAATCTTTTTCTGATAATTTATTTCTTTAGTTACTTTTATATTAGAACTTTCCTCTAGAATTATCCTGATTACTTTTAAAATTCAGTAGTAGGATTTATTAAAGAGTTATTATTATTACTATTAATATTACTATTATATTGATCTATATTAGAAGTCGAGCTATATAGGCTGAAAATAAAACTATTATTCAAGTAATTTAACTTATATTCATTAGACTTTCTTTTTAAACTACCAGATAAAAGTAACTCTGTTTCTAAACTATAAAAAGTATTTTCTAAGACTTTTATATTTCTAGACTATATAGTTTTCTTTTTATTAAAGTCCTAAATCTTTGAAGTATTATTTCTATAAGTTATTATAGTTTCTTTATGGGGTTTTATATCTCATTCCCTCGTATTAAGGTCTTTATTTTTATGATAACAAAAGCTATCTTATACTTTCATACTATTAATATAAAGCTTTATTTTATTTTTTAATTGGAAAGTAGTGTTGGAATCTACAAAGCTATAAGGAATGCTGTTATATATATATATATATATATATATATATATATAGAGACTAATAA
>AMCV02000006.1:1787125-1815394 GCA_000350065.2 Colletotrichum orbiculare MAFF 240422
ATTAACTAGAACTTTTATTACTCTTTCTATTCAATTGTTAAGCTTATAAGTATAGAGAAGCTTAATATAACAAATAGTATTAGAATAAGAAAAGATATTTTGTATTTTTATCTTATTAGATTGATTATTTCTGTTAGTATTAAATTCTTGTATTTTTCTTTTGTTGTTATTACGTTTATTTATATATATTTTAAATTTGAGAAAGGATAAGTCTTTGACTTCACATAGAGAACATTTAGCTCTTAGCTAAGACCTATGCCCTAACCTACTTTATACTAATAGCTATAGCTACAATTACTTCAGGTTTTTGAATATCATATAATAAGGTTGTACTAATAGTATGTAATAGCGCGACATATTTAACCTTAGGTTATACTTTCCCTACTATTAGCTAACGACAACTTCTATAATAGACTTTAATATATATACTTTTTTAGAATAAAGTAGTACCTAATAGGCTACTTCTAAGATATATTCAAAGTATTTAGAGTTATCTTTAAATATTCTACATTTAGGCGTTAGATTCTTCTTTATTATTTTAATTTTATTTTTTTAAACTCTACTAATAGCGTTATTTTCTAATAATATATTAAGGCTGAATATAGCTATAACTACTTTAAAAGGGCTAGGAAGGATAGTAAAATCGCTTTTATATAAAACCAGCTCCTTTAGGCTTTTATAAAAGTAGTTATAGTTCTTATAATTATTAATAACTTTTATAAGGTTGATATTTATATCGAAGTTATAAAGGTTGAGTATAATAATAGATAGTAACTAGGGTAAGTCTATAAGTAATTCTTATTATTATTATTATTATTAATAGTATTATTATAAGTAAGGATACTATTGTAAATAGCTATTAACTTATATTTCAAAAGACAGTCAGCTAGTCTATAGTAGTCTGTTACTTTTTTATATCTATAGTTAGTATTATTAAGATATACTAGTAGTATTATTAGTACCTATCCGGTATGAGTTAATATTATAAGTACTACTACGGTAAGTTTAATATTTTAAAGCTATTATTAATATATTAAACTATAACCCTCTATATAGACTATTATAAAGCTTATACTAACTTCTAGGTTAGAGCTAGGTTTAAACTAGTAGTTATACTACTAGGTCTTTTTAATTATATTTACTTATAGAGATATATATAGGTTATAATATATAACTAGGTATTTTCCTATTATAGAGATTATTTACTAGGTGTTATATAAAGCTACTTACTAGGCGGGGGGCTAAATACATAAAACTCTAACTCTATTTAAAAAAGGATTTGGAAAGTTCTTTAGTTAACTTGGTTTTTAATATAAATACTTAAGTAAACTTAGTTAATCTATTAAGAAATAAATTAAATCTATTAAATCTGTTATATATTATAGGAGTTATAGGTTTATATAAGTCTACAATAATATAATCTCAATATTAAAGATTTGGTTTTGTTTTTTTACTTATAATGATATTATTAGTAAAACTTCCTTTAATATAAACTTTATAAACAGAAAGAATATTTATTTTACTTACTTTATTTACTTTATAAGATAACCCTAAGGTATTATCTTTTAAACTATTTATAATTGTCATGTTAGTATAATCCAAATACATATATACAAGCTTAATAATTTATAATATAGTAACAGAAAGAATAATATTTGCTGATAAGTTAGAAATATTAAAATCATATCAATTATTTTTCTTAAACCTTACTATTAAAATAGAATTCCTTTCTATATTATACAATATAGGTTGCTTTTAGAAATAAATACAGTTCCTATAATATTAAATTTGCTTTGAAATAATAAATTACCTCCTGATGCTATAATATAATAACCGTTTTCTAATATAAACATTTGACCTTTTAGAGAGATTTTTAAATTCCTCATTATTCTAATTATAAGGTATATAGTATTTCCTATTTAATCTACTTTGAAACTAGTTTTATATCAAATAGAATGGATTTATCTTTAATTATATTAATAGTAGGAGCTATATTTCAATAAAAAGAGATATGCTTACAACTTTCTTTTTTAATTGAATTCCTAGAACGTCTAATAATCTATTAATTTTTTAGAAAGTCTAGAGCTTTATTATTATTATTATTATTATTTCCTATATACAGACTTTAGATAATTAATTCACCTTTCAAAGTATTATGTTTTCTAGAAGATATATTGAGATCTATATCTTTAGAAATAAAATCGTTAGATTTAACATTGTCTTCATAATATAATTATTTATTTTCTATATTATTATTATTTTAGTTTTAATTGAAATAATATTAATAGACTGCAAATTATTATTTTAGATAGTTTCTTATTTATATTCTTATTTCTAATAGGGATATTTTTCACTAATTTAAAACGTTGCTTAAATAGAAATAGATATAATCTTTATCAAGGAGATGGGTTATATATCTCTAGGCTTCTTAGGCTTCTCTCATATCTCTAGCCTCTAGCTACTAACTCTTATGAGAAATATCACTACTATAGATATTAAAAATACTATATATTATTACTTTATATATAGACTTTAAGTCTAGAAGCCTTCTAGGGGCCTTTTCCTTACTTTATGATGCTATTTGCAATCCTTTTTCTATTCTAGACTTATTATTAAAAATACTCTTTCTAATAAATTATGAAGTTTTACTAATCTTCTTATATCTTCCCTCTGAAGTATAAGAAACTATACTGTAATTCTGCTACTTGTACCTTCTATATTATATATTCCATTTTATTAAAAATAACCTTTTTAATATCTTCTTTACTTTACGTCTTCTATATTATTTAATTCTTTTAATATCTTCTGCATTTTATGCCCTCTGTATTATTTAACCATTTACTTGAAATCTTCTATACTCTTCTTAATTATACTTTCCATATTACTTCTTTCTTTTCTCTAATTATTATACCTATTAGTTATTATTAACCTCTTATCCTCTAAGGTAAAGCTAACTTTTATTACCAAGAGTTCATAATTGAGGTTTTATTTTATAAATATAATATCTTTAAACATACTAAATCTGACGTTTTTATTCCTACTATTTCTACTACTTTTAGTTATAATAATATTTATAAATAGTAGTATAAAGGCTATATTATTACTTATAGTTTCCTTATTAGTAGTATTAGCCTTATATTACTTTATTTTAAGGAAGTAGGTTAGGAATTTTCTAATTATTAATTTTTTATCTTTATAAATAATATTAAGTCTTTTCTTTCTAAAGTCTCTAATAATACTATGATTAATCTTATTTGTGATTTCTACTACTTAAATATCAGTAATTATAAGAGTGACGTTTTTAAATATTTTGAAAAGTACTATACCTTATATTACTATATTAATATCTTTGTTACTAAGTAAGATACTCTTTATTTCTATATTCTTTTGATTTCTTTTGATAGAATTAATTATAAGTTCTAATTAATATATTTCTTATTCCACTATTTATACTATGAGTCTTTTTTGAAGTTTTTAATGATAATATTTTATCCTATATTAGTAATAATTCTATTTAGAAGATTCTAATATATATGAATCTAATATACCTTTAATACGTATTATATATTTTTGGGAGGGGCTAATAGCTCGCTTTCTATTATAACTATTAGTAGATATATTACCCCCTAAAATATGACTTCAGCCCTCCTACCCTTCTATTAACTACTATAACTAGCCTCTAATTAATCTAAGGCTAAACCCCTTATAGCTATACCTAGTATACATACTTTATATCAACTCTTTTATAAATAATAAATAACTAATAACTCTTTTTATAATAACCTTATATCCTTATATTTTTATAGCTATATATAATTTAAATATCTTAAGATATTCAATTACTACTAACTACAGGCACTTTATTGAAATATTTATTATAATCTTAATATTTATTATATTAATATCCCTTAGACTAAATCCTACTTATCTTGAAGATAAGACTTAATATTATTAATATAAAAGTTCTCTACTATTAATATAAGCTTACTTATAATCTCTATATAAATATGATAAGACTTAGCCTATTCTTATTAAAAAATATTCTTAGTATATGAAGTATAGCTCATATATAAATAATATTTATACAGACACAAATATTTCTAACATAATTAAACAGCTTTTTAAACTCTTACAATTCTATTGTTGTAATATTCTAAAGTATCTAGTAACTAGTATTATGAAAGGATATTAATATTAAAATATTATCTAATCAATACTTAGTTCCTAATTCTACTAGCTTGATATAATAATTTATAAGATAATCAGACAATTTTCTTTGATATATTTATAAGTTATCTATGAATTATAAAATCAAAAATATCTTTATTAAAGCCCAGTTAAATATATTAATAGCTTTAATGATAATAGTTATAACTAGATATTTCTATATCTATCGTATAGTTATCTTTTTATAAATAGCTATATAGATTTTAAAGAGATTTCAGTTTTATTATAAAGATTAGAAAAGAATAATAAATTATAGAATGCCTAGTTCTTATTAGCATTTTATTTTATTCTATCTTTAAGAGGTTTATAAAGGGTTTTAATCCTATAACCTTAATAGTTACTTTTAGCTATATATATTAAGTCCTGATTTTAATAAGACCTTCTCTAATTATTATTATAAAGCCTTCTATTACTATAGGATTAAATATTAGAACCAGGAGTATAATTATCTATAATAGTAAGTAGTTTTATTACTATTTTAACTCATTATAAGTTACTATTAATATGAGTACTATTATTAGGTAAAGTCTATAATGAAATCTATATAGAGGGTTAAAAGTCTAGATACTATTCTAGGAATAGAGCAAAAGTGACTAAATATCATATGTTTTCTATTGAAATACTTTTTATAACTTATATGGCTATAAATACTATTAATATATTAACTATATATAATATTAGCTTCTTATTATTGAAATATATAATAATAATAGCAATCCCTATATTCAACTTATGATTATCTTTCAAATTAAATTCAAATTAATATAACATTATATTTCTTTTTAGTATGAATAGTAGTTGTTTATAATTGTTTTAAGCTTATTGATATTTGGTATTTAATCTATTTTATTGAGAATATTATTTATCTTTTAGATATTAAAATAGCTAAACTTCTTATAAAATTACTATATTCTATTTCTATAAGAAATAAGAGGAGCCTAAGAAGCCTAGAGTTGCACAACCTACTTCCTTAATAAAGATTATATTTATCTTTAATTAGAAAACATTTTAAATTGGTAGAAGAATATCTCTATTAGAAATAATAATGTAAATAAGAAACTATTTAAAATATTAATTTAGAGTCTGCTAATATTATTTTAATTAAAGCTAAAATAATAATAATAAAGAAATAAATAATTATATAATAAAGAAAATACTAAATCTAAAGACCTTATTTCTAAAGATATAGATTTCAATATATCTTCTAGAAAATATAAAGTTTTGAAGAATCAATAAACTATCTAAAATTAGTTTTATTATAGAGATTCTTTTACATTAAAAATTATGAATACTTATTATGTCTCCTTAGAAATAATGATACTCTTTTTTACTTAGTTCTATCTTTAAGACTATTAAAACAGATTAAGAATTAATTTATACTAAGAAAACTAAGAAGAAATAGAATAATTATTAATATAACATTGTAATTAATATTTCTAAGAAGTATAATAATTTAAACTATACTAAACCTTATAAAGCTTTTTCTATCTTTAAATTTTATGTTTACTTTTAGAAGAGCCTTACTAAATTAGATATTGAAATAATCTTCTAGACGTTATTGATTATTATATATTCTTTATAAAGAAGTCTCTTATCTTTATATTTAAGAACATATTTTGAAATATAATTTTAGAAAGAGTTAGAATTATAAGAGTTTCTAATTAAATTAGTATTATAAAATAATAATAAATATACTCCTAAAGGACTTTTATAGATTTTATAAGATTAATTAGTCTAGTCTTACTCTTTAGTATTAGATAGTAGATTATTCTGAAATCTTCTTTTAATATTTTACTTATATTAATATATAATACTTCTATAACTATTTCTATGAATATGATATTATTGAGATAAATAATAATTTCTACTACTAATTATATATTAATAATAAATATCTTTTTTGAATATAATATTATTATTCTAATTGCTTAATAATATATCTTATTAATTAGTATTCTATAATTAGTCTTTAATATACTTAATATCTACTATATATATTTCTATTATACAATTTCTTAAATAATAACTTTATAGTATTATTATAATTTAATTAATTATAAGGATCTATACCCTATAGCCTATATAGAGAACCGGGATAGCTAGAACTATCTTATATTATATAATATAGTAGCCTAAGGCTACTATAGGATAAAAGTCTTCTTATAATTACTATTAGTTAGCTTATTAAGTTAAAGTCTTATAACTTATAAAGACCTATTTTTTACTACTATTATACTTTCTCTCGCTAGACCTTTAGCTATTCTTTTATAATTCTTCAACTTCTACCTCCTAGAAAGATAAAGCTGGGATTTTAGTAATAACTCTATAGTAAATAGTTAGTAAATACTCAGCGTCTATATCGAAAAGTACTATATCCGAATATATAACATCTAAATATATAGTATCTATAGCAGTATGTATAACTATATTAAAATAACTACACTTAAAGATAGGGTATCTATAATAGTAATAACTACTAGTAGATATATAGTGATACTTATACTATCTAAACCCTAAGTAATTATAGTTTCTAAAACTACTAGCAAGTATATAGTAACACCTATACTATTAGGATTAACTCTATTAGCTACTAATAAGTTAAGTAATATAATAGCTACTATATAAAGTAATACTATTATAGTAGTACTTATACGCTTTTTCAAATAATAGTTATCTTTTATAGAAATAATATTAGTGTAGCTACTTAGTACCGAACTATTAGTAACCCTAGTACTATTACTTCCCGAAATAACTATTAACTATAAAGACTACTTAAAACTTCCTAGTTATCCTTATAGCTTCTTTTATAAAAATACTATTCTATATGAAATCGAGGATTAGCTGATAGTAATTTCAGACAGCTATATATTATAGCTTTAAGCCTCTAATATATATAAGATTTAATAAGTTATAACAAAGTTAGTATATAGTTTCTAAACCTAGTAGTATAATTACTACTATATACTATTACTAAATTCTATATAAGCTGATTTTATAGTATTTATTTACTACTTATTAACTAATTCTACCCTATAAGAATTATACCTATATAGTATACTTTATATATTTCAGTTTAAAAGTTAGTTCCTACTAAAATTCTATACTAAATAGTTAGTAATCTATTAACTTTTAAATACCCCTATAGAAGTATTAAGACCTCATAATTTTACTTTCTTCTATTACTTTAAGGTTAAGTTATAATAATATTTATAGTACTAGAAGTTTGATAACTAGGTTTTAGGGTAGTAGCCCTAGTAGCTAAGTATTTATAAGAGATATTATGGTTTTATAAGGAAAGCTTTAGTAATATTAGGAATACTACTATTAAGAAGTTAGTACCTAAGTATTATAGGGAGACTAATATTCTAGAAAGCTTCCTAGTGAAAAGGTTATGTCTTAAGGACTACTCTTTATGTAAAATATATGGCAAATTAGGTTATATTATACCTACTTATTACTATAATAAGTTCTATGTATTTTACTAGAAACTAGGCTATTTTATAAAGGTTTACTATAGATATCTTACTACTAAAGGTTTACTAAAGGATTTTAGAAATTATATAAAACCTATAGCTAGCTAGATAGTAGTATATAATAGAATTACTTATAAAAGTAACTAGCTAGTAAATATATATTAATACCTTAGTAGTCTAATTAGCTATAAGAAGCCCTATATATCTAATTAGTTATAAGATACCTTATAGAAAGTTTTATATTTAATAGGAAAAAGTTAGATACTTTAGTATAACTTAAAGATCGCTAGTTAATATACTGAAGTCTTACTAATAGGTAGGAGACCTCGTAGGTTAATATACTTATCGGAAACCTTATTAACTTAATATAATAATAAGAGCCTTATATATTAATATATATATAGGATAAGCCTTATCTATTGATATATATATAGGAAGAATACTTCTATTTTACAAATATTATTCTATTATTTAACTACTATTCAATCTAACTACTAAATAGTTAGCAAATAGTTCGTAAAGCTATTTAGGTAGCTATATAGTATTTATAGGTTTTAAGGCATAAGGCTTCTAAAAGGAGGGATAGCTATAAAGATATATACCTTATAGCTTATATAGAGAACTAGAATAGCTAGGATTATTATATATTATATATTATAGTAACCTGAGGCTACTATAGGATAAAAGCCTTCTTATAGCTACTACTAGTTAGCCTACTAAGTTAAAGTCTTACAACTTATAGAGACCTATTTTTTACTACTATTACACCTTCCCTTACTAAACCTTTAGCTATTCTTTTATATTAATTTAGAAGTTAAGTTTATTACTAGTAGTTAAAATAGTAATTATATTTATATATATTATATATATAGGTAGCTAGAAATGAATTATAATTTGTAATATAATTACTTTTTCATTTAGATTATTATTATAAATCTCTAAAGACTTCTATAATTTATTTATATAACGTATTAATTATCAGCTTTATTCTATTAATCTTTTTAGAAGATATTAATTATATTATACATTTAGTATATAGTTATATATATTTCTTTATTAACTTTCCTTTATAGATTTTCAGAATTTAAATAGATATATATATATAAATTAATCCTAGTTACTATTACTTTGAATGTTTTAACGATATTAAAATAATTATAATTTCTAGTAAATTTCTTAAAGTTTGTATTCTTCTATTCTTTATAGTAATTATAGTAAGTGATAAATATTTCAAATTTATTTTTATTCATAATAACTACTAAAGTAATTAAGAGGTTACTTTAAATTCATATAGTTAATATGTTATAATGAATATATTTACCTAGTTAATATACTATTAAATACTCTTCCTATACAACTCGAAGATAAGAAATAAGAATAAGTATTATAAGTTCTTATTTTATATATCTATTAATATATAGAATAATACTTTTTCTTAATATTCCATGGAAAGTAGACTTCAAAATAAAACGTACTATACTTATGAAGTAAATAGTTATATCTACTTTATCTTATTAATATATATTTCCATTTCTTATACTATTTCTTATTATTACTCTTCTTCTTTATACCGTAGATTGTATTATTAAGGAATTAAATATCTTCCTTCTTGGATCCATAAAATAAATAGCAATTACACTTAACTAAATAGATATATACTAAATATTCACTTGATATTTCTCATAATATTAATAAGTAATATTAGTTAATCGCCTCTATTTTTAATATATAAATAAATACTTAGGAAATATTTAGGAATAAGAACAACAGATAGTAGTTTTATAATACTTTTAATCTTAGCACTATTTATTATAATATTAAAAGCTTATTAGACTTCTAGATATCTTTATAGAATATTTACTACAGATATATATAATATAGAGGGAAAGTATTATAAAAATATCTATTCTTCTTTTATATTACTAGCTTCTCTATATTATTTCCTAAGATCTCCTTATTAAATAAAATAAAGCCCCCTTTTCAAAATTCATTTCTTCTTATAACTATAATATCCCAAACTAATTTGAATATTAAGATTTAAACTCTTAAATCCAAACTCTAAAATTTACATAGCTTCTAATTCTCAAGCTATTATTATTCAGAGAAGGTTTATTATAATATCATATTTATTAAATAAATCGCTTATTATCTCTCTACTTATTAAATATATATAGAATATTAGGGAATAGTAAGAAGTCATAGCAATCTTGTATGAATCCTTCTCTCTTATTTATATTAATCTTATAATATTCATTATTATATTCTTCTTTTAATAGGTTAGTGAAGATTTTAATTATTAATTTATTATATAACAGATATAAATAATTTTGAGTTAATAAGTTATTATAAGTTTATTGTTTTCCTATTCTTACTATATAGGCTTCTAGAAGTAATATTAATATCTTAAAGTAATATATAACTATAATAACTTCAAATTATCTATGTCTACTATATAAGCTTCTAGAGATTTCTTTAACAAGTACTATTATCTTATCTCTTTAAATTATTCCTTATTAATCTGTAGTTAAATAGTAATACATAATATTAGTAATAATAAAATACTCCTAATTAGTATTAGTTTACAACTAGTAAATATAGTTGATTATTTATATATATAATATATAACTAATTATCTCTATGAATAACATTCATATCTTAATTATAATATATATCTATATATTATATACTTCCTACCGGATATAGTAGTTTAACGTCTAGCTAGCTTTTACTATTTTATAGTAAGAGTAGTAAGTTTAAACCCTATGGCAAACAACTGTAACTAGTATTCCTACTAGTTATATAAACTATATAGTAACTACTACTAACTATTAGCTCTTACTATTAGCTATTAATAGATAGTAACTATTAACAGCTAGTAATAGATACTACGCTAGCTAATATTAGTATTACCTTACTATAATCTTTAATAGAATAACTATAAAAACATAAGTATATATATATCTTCTATTTATTAATTATTCTATTAACTGACTATGATTACTACTTAAGGTTTCTTCTATTTAAATAGTTCCTTAGTATTAGTAGTATCTAGAGGCTAAATAAGGCAAAAGCTTACTATTAGATATAGCTTCTTTTAAGAGATTCCTAAGAGGCATATAAATTTAAATAGATTAAAGACCTTCAATATAACTATATATATATTATATACTATAGGGATAAATCCTTATAATAATCTTTCTACTCTTATTAGTCTAAATAAGTAAGTTAACTATTTAATTACTTATTATTATAATTTTAGCTATCTTAGTATTATACTTAACTTGATAATAAGAATAAACTGCCACTAACTACTATATATCACTATATTTAACCTTTATAATTCTACTATAAATGTTAACTTCTTAAAGGTTATTAATAACTATAAGAATTATTTTGATTTTTATAAAGGCCTAAAGAGGCCAAGTTTATATGAAGGGGATATTATTACCCTCTCTAGCCTTTTGAAATAATTATAATTATACTTAGCTTTAATATATTATCACAAGGAAAAGCTATTAGTGAACCTAAAAAGAATAAAATTAAAGTAATAAAGAAGAATCTGCTGCCTAAGAGTAAAATATTTAAAGATTGTTTAAGTTACTTGAAGTATATCTTAGAGGTAGCTTATTAAGTATTTGAAAATATATATATATTGAAATCTATTATAAAAGGTATCATTAGCTAATAGTAGGAAAAGCTAAAGATAATATTTCTATAATAACCTAAGGTTAAATATATTGTATTATATACTATTAGTATAATTCTATTATATGATATTTAAAGACCCAAGGTAACTATACCTATAGCTATGAGTATAAAATAGATTGGGATATAAGTCTTAACTAGGAGCTAAATATTCTCTATATGAAGCTGAGGACTTTTAAGTATTATTCTTAATAAAATATTTAAATTTAGAAAACTTAAATATCTTATAAAATATTTAAATAGTATTCAAGAAATATACATTATTTATAATACTAAAATAATTATAAACGTTGATAGTTTATATTATTATATTTTCTCCTATAGAGTAAATCTAATATTGTAGTTATATTAAAAGTCTTTAATCTATTTAAACTCACATGCCTCTCGGGAACCCTTTAAAGGAAACTACACCTAGTAGTCGGCTTTTACCTTATTTACCCTATAGATACTACTAATACTAAGGAACTGTTTAAATAGAGGAAGCTTTAAGTAGTAAATATAGTTAGTTAATATAATATCTAATAAATAGGAAAGGTATAGGCCTATCTATTATAATTATTCTATAAAGGATTATAGTTATATAATACTAATACTAGCTAGCTAGTAGTAGTTATTACTAGCTATTAATAGTTACTAGCTATTAATAGTTAATAGTAATAGCTAATAGCTAGTAGTAGTTATTATACTTAGTTCATATAACTAGAAGGTATATGCCTACTAGTTGTAGTTGCCTGCTGTAGGATTCAAACCTACTACTCTTACTATAAAATAGTAAAAGCTAGCTAGATATTAAACTACTACGTCAAGCGGGTAAGTAAATCTAATATTAAAGTATTTTGTTTATATATTTAAAGGCTAAATTATTGTAGACGTTATATTTATTTATTTATATTAGCATTCTTAAGTTTTTCAATTATAGAAATTATATAAAACTATATAAACCTTTAGACCTTTTTTCTAAGATCTATAATATTTTCTATATGAATATACTTAAAAGTATTTATTAAAAATTATTAATCTTCTTTATAATTTTATTAGTTATGTTATGCCATAAGATATATAGTAAGTATATATATTACTATATATAGTAATATACCATCTACGCCTTACTAGCGACGAATACTAAGCACCTAGTACTAGCTATAACTAAATATATAGTAAATAGTAAGTAATTGCCATATTATAAATCTAAAGCTTTATATAGTGTTTACACTATATAATAGAAGAAGAATGATAATAAATAATTAGAATACTACTTTATATTTATATAGTAAGATTATATATAATATATATTACCTTTAAGATAAATTAATACTAATTAGTAATTAATCCTTCTATTACTACTATACTATAAATTAGTAAGACTTATTATAATAGAAGAAGTAATTATAAAACTTTATATCTAAACTTTATATAAAATAAAGGATTATAAGATTTATTATTTAGACCCTTTAAAGCCTCTCTATTCTAAGACTTTACTAGGAATTTCTGAACTATATATTAACTCCTTATAGATAGCTATTACTCAGATATTAATAATTATATTTCATTTAATTCTAAAATAAGGTATTTCTTATAGTATTATTTAAGAGTTAATATATATTTATAATAGTAATTTATAAAAGTGTATTTAGTAAATATAATAACTTTCTTTAAGTTATTATTAGATTTTTAATATTAGAGATTTATAATATCTCTAGTTTTAATTCTTTAAGAGACTTATATAGACTTTTAAAAATTCTTCCCATATCCTTCTTACTTTTAGAATAATATTTAAACTAATCCCTATAGGCAAAATACTTATTTCAAATACCCTCATACTTATAATAATAATACTTTTAGATATCTTTATTTCTTTAAGATTCTATTAATATTTGAACCTAATTTATTTTAGTTATATTTTTAATTTGAATTATAAAAGTATTATGAAAAAGAGTTCTATAAAAGTCTCTCCTTATTTAGCCTATTAAGTAGCCTTTTATATCTATATTAAGCTCTATAATTTAGAATTCCTTTAGGTATTTAAAGGCGACTTTAAGAATTAACTTATAACAATTTGGCAACTTATGAGTAATTTTATAATATATTATTTTAAGAACTAGTTTAAGGCTTATAGTATTAAAATTAATGTATATAATAATTAAATGTTTATAGTCTTATATTAATTATTTTATTAATAAGAATTTATCTTATAGATTTATAAGAAGTTTAAAGAGATTCTAAAATAACATATTAACTTTAGGAGTAGTTTTAAAAAACATCTTAAGTAAGTAAATAATTTTATATTAGAAGAATTAGACTTTATACTATCTTTCTATAATATCTGATCTAAAGTTAAATATATAATATTAGTAATATCTTTATAATCAGGAATTGAAAGGAAATACTTATAGTTAACTTAGGTAGCTTATATACTTATAGTATAAGATAGAAAACTTCTATTATAATAAATAGTATTACTAACCTTTTATTTAATTATTTTAGAATTCCTCTAATATTAAGAAGCTTATTAAGACTATCATTAAGACTAATCCAAATGTTATAAATATTTCTTATATTGTATTTCTACTATCTCTTTTAATAATATTTAAATTAAATATACTATAGACTTTATAAAACTATATAATAAAGATATGAAGTAAAATAGAAATCTATACAATATATTGAAGATAAGAATTTATATTTTTATAACTATTACTTTAAACCTAGTATTGTATATTCTCTATAGGCTACTATACTTTTAATTATATTAAAGAATTAAACTTTTAAGTATTATTTTAAATATTCAAGTAATTCTAGTTTTAACTTATAGTTTGAATAGATAGCTTATTATATTAAAGACTATTTTGAAAATAATAAATATTAATAACTATATTTCTCCAATTGGTAAAATATTTTTTTTTGAGATATTATAATTAAAAACTCTAAAAAGAATAAAAAAGGAGCTTTTAGTGCCTTTATATTAAAACTTATATATATTTAGAAAGCTTTCCTACTAAGTCTCTATATAGATATAATACTTTACTTCTAATTTATAAGTATATATTATAATATATTTAAATACTAATTAGCCTTTTTTAGCCTTATAATAAATTCTTCAAGTCTTTATAATTAATTATAATTGATTATAAGTAAAACTATATTAATTTAAAGGCTATAATATATTTATAATAGTAGAAATAATAACTAGAAGTAAATTAATAATTAATCTTAAGTTAAGTATATATATAATTTTTATTAAGAGTATCTCTAAAATGGTATGTTATAAAATACCTAATATTCTATTTATATTTATACTTTATAGTACTTCTATTCATCTATACTAAATAGAGCTTACTTTCCTCCTATTCTTATATATAGCTATTTAAACAAGAAATATTATATATATAATAAAATAAGTTATTAGCCTATAAGCTATATCTTAAAGGAGAAGTATATCTTATTTAATTAAAATAAATTGAATACTAACCCTAAGATATATTCTATAGTAATATATTAAGTCATCTTTATAAATTATAAAGATATCGAAAGCCTATATAATAGCTTTAAAGACTCTTCTTAAGATAATAAGCCTGATAATACTTTTATATAATACTTAGCATAATATAATTTTAACAATAAGACTATTACTCTTTCTAAATAGTTTTTAATATTACTGTTTAGTAACGACTTTATTACCCTCAATAATAGCCGAATTATAAGACTCTTCTAAGATTAAATAGTATTCTATATTTTTACTTAAAATAATATCTCTAGTAATAGAATTATTAAAAAGAGTAATACTATAGTTTCTATGTTTATATCTATATTTGAAAGTTATTATTTAAATATAATATTCCAAAAATTCCTATTTATTGTAAATTTAGCTTACTTTTTAACTATCAAATATTCCTAATTTACTATATTTAAATAGATAATTAACCTTTTTATAATTCTTATATTCCTATAAGGCAAATTAGTAATAATATACTTTAGTAGTATTTGTCTAATTATTATATTTAGAATAATTAATATAGCTATACGTCTTAGTATTATTATATTTTATATAACCTTCTATAATATTCTTTTCCTATTCTATCTTATAGATATAAGTTACTTTAGTATTATATTTAATAACATCTATAAATAGTTCTACTTAAATAACAAGATTATATTAATCGTTCAAAAATAAGAGTATTCCTAAATACTCCTGAATAAGAAGAAGATGGTTACTTCTATGTATCTTATAGAAATAGAAATATAGAGACTTTACTACTATTTTAGATACTTAGTTATTATATATTTTTATAATATCTTTAATAAAGCGGGATTTTTAGTTAAATAGTATATTTTCAAAATATTTCAAAAGTATTATTTTTAGTATTAAATACATAGCCAGCTTCTTTATACGTTTATTTTACTATTCTTAGTAATATTAATATTAACTTTAAATTTATTAATAATATTATTAATATTAATAGCCGCCTTATACTTTATATTATTAATATTATAACAGTACTTAATATTATTTAATATTTACTAAATATCTTAGCAAAAACAATATAAAAGGCTTTTAAGGTATATTAAATTAATATATACTAAGGCTTTCCTAATTCTATTATTATTAATATAAATATATTATTTCAATCTAAAGACTTCAGATTAGAGGTAAAAATAATAGGTTTAATAGTTTATACTATTCTTATTGAGATATGTAGTAGTATTAATGAGATTAAATAATATTATATAATCTTTTACTATATATATAAAATTTATTATAAGAAGGTACTTACTACCTTTTAGAAAATATTCTTTTAAGCGATATATGAAGTGATTAATAATACTACTAAGTCAAATAGCTTTATATATATTCTACTTATTTTTAAAATATACTTCCACTTTATAGGAAATTTGACTCTCTTTCGAAACATTATTATTTAGACTCATATTATATATAAAATAAGAGAAGAGGTTTCCTATAAATATACTAAGTATAGTATTAATATTACTTTAATAATTAATAATATTAACAGTTTTAATACTTCTTAAATTATAACGTTTCTATTCTAATCCCTTATATATATCATAAGAGAAAGATAATTAGTAAAACTTATATTACCTCTTTATTATATATAGTGAGACATATATTTTCAAACCTTCTTATACTATCTAAAGATTTCAATTTATATTCATAAAGTTATGTTTTAAAAGTAATTAAGAAATCTTATCAAGTAATAATTCTAAGGTATTAATATCTAAAGATATCTATAAGAGATCTATTAGTATTTATGCTATTACTATAAGATATCTAACATTATATATATATCTATATATATATATATACTCTTATAATAGTATCTTAACTTTATCTATAGTTATTTCTATAAAACCTGAAAATACTTAATAAATATTATAAATTACTATTATTATAAGTAATAATAATATTATATCTATTAATAAGAATAACTTCTTTCCTACTTAAACAGTTAATAATATATTATTTGAATTTTAACTACTTTAAAGTTAACTAACTTTAAGTTTTCTAACTTATAAAAATAATACTAACTTTCTAGATTTTAGTTAAAAACCTTACTTTATAAGATATCTTATAACTAAAGAATAGCTAGATATAGTACTTGTTATAGAATACTATAGAAGGCTTAAGATTCTAGTAGGTTTTTATAAGGATTTCCCAATAGAAGTTATAAGGATTTCCCTAAGACTTCCTATTAGAAATTACTAAGATTTCTTATTAGAAAGTATTAGGACTTCCTATAGGATTTCTCTAGGATTTCTTATTAAATTTCCTAGAGGATTCTTAGTAAAAGTATTTTTGGAATCTAAATAGATTCTTTATAGAAATAGAAGAATTATTAGCTTTTATGTTATTATTTTACTAATACTGAAATATAGTAATTAGTAGTATAACTTATCCTTTATAATTAGAGCTTTAGTTTCTTCTGTAAATAACTAATTAATATTACTAGAGAGTATTAAACTAATAATAGAATTCTAATATTAGAACATAATTAAGATATCTCTTATTTACTTAAGAATATATAGTATTTCAATAGTCTAGAAATTAGTAAGTGATAAGTAAACCTGATAATATATCTATTTAATTAATATAATTTATATTTCTATTAAATCTATTTTAAATAAACTAACTAATCTCTTTATATAGAATAGACTTACTTTCTTTCTAAAGTAATTTAATATAGAATGAAATTAAGCTATTAAATTTAATTATAAAACCTTTTAAAATTATGTTATACTATTTACTATATATTAGTTCTTAGATATATAAGTAAAATAGAAATATAAGTTTGAATTTCAGCTTTAATAGCTCCTTAATATAAATCCTAATTACAATAATACTAGAAAATATCAATACTTGGATAATTTTTCTTTACTATAAATAATTAATTGTAAAAACCTTAAGAAGAACTACTATTTCTCTCTAATACTTTTTTAAACTCCTATTTAAATAGATCTTTACTAAGCCTAAGATGAGGAACTTAAGAAACTAAAACTTCTAGAATAATAGAAACTTATAAAAGCTCTTAATTAGACTTAGGAAGTTTAAGTTAACGTTTTCTAATTTAATCTCTATTTAGTAAAATAACCTTATTACTTATTCCTTAAGTTAAACCTACTAAGTTTAAACTAATAATTCTAATAACTTTATTTTAACTATAGTTAATTGGACTAAATAGAATTCTTTTAGGAATATGAAGTATAATACTTATATAACTTATTTTGAAACATATATTTAATATATCTAGATTTATCTTTTTTATATATATTAGAAATAGAAATATTAAGATATTAATAGAAAGTTATAAAGAGATTATAATAAATACTATTAAATATTGAGAACTATATATAGAATCTCTTATATTAGCTTTATTATTAGTAACTTATAAACCTATTAATCTTTATTAGATTATAAATCTAATCTTAAGGGAAATAGATATACCTCTTAATTTACCTCTTAATCTTTATTTTAATTTACTTCTTAATCTATTACTAAATCTATTTCTATACCTAAATAACCTCTAGAAAATATTAGTTATGATTTATTAAATATATAGAATATTATAATTAAGATGGAATAGAAACTTAAATAATAGCTTTCTAAAATTACTATTAACACCTTATTTACTAATCATAATGAAGAAAAGAAGTGATTTAAAAATTAACTTATTAAATATAGACCTTAAGTAACTACTGTAGAATTGAAAATTTAAACTAGAAGAAATAGAATTATCTAACCTTTCTAACTAATATAATCTTTCTAGATAGTTCTATATTGAAAATATTACAAGTATTTATATAAGTATAGAATAATGTATTAAAATAGTAAAATTTTATATAGATAATTCTAATTATTACTACTTAATATTTATTAAACATATATCTTAATATTTCTATAGAACTACTAATAATTAGTATATAATAGACTCTATCAATAAGTAATAAGAAGTATTTTAATATTACTAATACAGTTTGAATAATTTAATTACTTTTCTAGAAATTAGATTTAAAGGTGCTATTAAAATAATAAAATAAAGATTTAAAAATTCTTATTATATTACAAATAATATTTAGAATAAGGTAGATTTTAGGATGTTTTTTATTAAGGTTATAAGTCTTATAATATAAGTATAATAATATAAATCTTAGATTCTTAAAGTAATCTATAATAAATGAGGTTTTAATCTAATAATAAGAATCCTAAAGTATAGACTAAATATTGAAAGAGATAAATAGATTCAATTTATTATAATTTACTAAGATAGATAGATAAAAGATATATCTTCTAGAAGATAGAGAGACTTAAGAAGAAACCCTATATAAAAATAGTATAATAGGTTTTAAAATAATATAAATCAGAATAATTACTAAGTAAATTGACTATATAAAATATAACTTAGATTTTTAAGATAATCTTTACTTAGACTAAGTAAGTTTAGCTAATTAAAATATACTACTAAAGAAGTGACTTACTTTATTAATTAATCTGAAAGAAAGCTATTAATTAATATAAAATTCCTTTCTATTAGAAAAAAGTTAGATAAACTTATAAAGGGATATAATTAATCTAAAAGAATAAGTTAAGATATTAAAGTAAGAAAGGTTATCTATAATTAATACTTTAAGTTAAACCTTATATAAGGATAGATTATAGAACTTTATAAATACCTAAATTTCTAAGCCTAATAGTTCTATTGATTATACAATTGAGAAAAATATAAAGGAAAATTCCTAAGAATAATAGAATATATATATTACTAATAATACTTATAAAACTATAGATTTGGAAGATAGTATTTTAAGATTAAGTTAAATAGAAGATATTAATATTATTTCTAATAAATATATTCTAAGTAATTATTAGGAGTTATTAGAATACTAAGATAATTGTTTTATTTTTTTTAAGATATTCTATTCATAATAAACTTATAAGTAAGAAATATAAGAAAGAGAGTAATATTACTAAGATGACTAAAAGAAACTTAGATCTTTATAGGAAAATAATTCTTTAGAATTGAAACTTTCTTTAGTAATTATACTATTAGTTATTCTATATAAAAATACGTATATTTACATTAGGATATAAAATATACTAAAGAATACTATTCTAATATATATATTAATACTGGAACTATAAAAAACCTTATTTAAAAAGATATTGTAACTTAAATATTAGATTATAAATTTAATCTGGATTTAACTATATAGTTATTAGGAGTAGGAATTTTATAAGTTATAAATTAAGTTATATTCTCTTTATTCTACTAAGGAATAACTAGTAATTCGCTTAAAGTTATAAGATTTAATTTTAAAACTTAAGTAATGAATAAGCTTAATACTAAAGTCTTATTAGGCTAGGAATCTGATATTTTTAATAGAATTAATATTCTTAATACCAAGGGAACTATTAAAATTTCATTATAGTGAAACTTTGAAATCTTAGTATATAGATATACTAAGAGAATACTTAACATCTATCTAGTAAGACTAGCTAGAAGTTTGATAATTCTTCTAAAAACCCTAATATATATTCTAGTTAATACTTTATAAGGTTTAAAACTCATATAGTTTTATTTCAACCTATTTATAATAATACAATCTATATAATAATAAGTTAGTAGCTATTAGTAGCTATATATAATTATTAATTATAAAACTAAAGAATTATATCGAATTAGAAACTTAGATATATTTCTACTAATAACTATAAGGAAATAGTAATATATAATTTTAAAAGATATAGAATTTCACCTTTTAATTGATTTAATACTAAAGATCTTTCTTTAACTATTATAAATAAATTATATTAAGATCAAAAGCTAGATTTAAGATTTAATTCTAATAGGAATGTAGTCTTTATACTATAGGAAGTAACCTTTATACTGTAGGAAGTAACTATTTATAATTATTCAAAAAGGTTTATTTGGAAATATCTCTAATACTATTACTAAATATCTAATCTTTTAGACATTAGAAAGATAAATTAATATAGAAAGATATAAGAAAATTGCTATACTTCTAGGGACTAACTACTATAACAAGGAAATAGTATAATATTTATATTTAGTTAATCCAGAAGACTAAAGGTTTTTAGATAATAAACTTAATAGAATATATAAGAAAAGATATTTTCAATAAGTTGACTTCTATATAGTATTTAAAATACTAATTATTTATATTCTGGAAAATAATAAATAGAAAGAAAAAAAGGTAAATAGTTATAGATTCAAGAGTACTAAATAAAGTTATAATCCAAGATATATATTCTATATTATTATAGTTTAAGGTTATATAGAAATTCTATAGAAAGAAGTTTACTATTATAACTAATACTAGATAATACTTCTGCTTAATACTAATTATTGAAATTTATTAGGAATAATTAATAATTATGAGTTATTAAGGATAATAAAATCTTACAGTAATACTAATAGGATTCAGAAACTTCATAATCTATATTGAAAGATTTATAAATGAAATCTTCAAGCTATATTAAAATTTGGCCTAAATATTTATTAATAATATTATAATTACTTTAGAAACTACTAGTAAATACTACTAGTAATTAGATATCATTCTCAACTTATTTAATTATTAAAACTTTAGACTTCTAAGAGATAAATATTCTATCAGATTCTCTTTAGTCAAATTATTAAGATTTAAAGTAAATAGCTTTAAACTTTATAAAACTAAGAATAGAATATAAAGTCTTAAAGATATTAAACTCCTGAAAGCTTTAATATGTCTAGAGAAATAGATAAATATAATAAGATACTAATAATATCTTAGTTTAAGATATACTCCTAGAATTAAATTTCTTTAAAATAGAAAAATAACGTTATTAGTCTAAAAATATAAATATGGAATTACTATTAGTTAAAAGTAAAGATACTATTATTCTAGGACAATATTTAAATTAGTTTGAGAGAAAAAAGATAGTTTTAAAGATGTTCAAATAATCCTTACTATTGAAACTATTTTAATCTATTATCATTTAAACTAAATATTATTTATTTAAGTTGATAGTTCTTAAGAATATAGATGTAGCATTCTTTCTTTCTATATAAAAGATAAAGAGAATAATTAAAAACCTAGAAAGTAAATACTATATACTTTAATTTAACTAATGATTTATATTAGCTAGATATTAATAAGTATTAAAACATAGTACTAGCTAATAGAACTAGAGGTTATATATCTAGTTTTGACTATTTAAAAACCTAGGATACTAATTTAATTAGCTAGAGAAATACTATTATCTATACTAATAGACTATATTTTCATACTAAATACTATAATCCATATAATACTTTTATTATAGATTGAAGAAAAACTAATTTATACTTTATTTCAATAGCTAAATACTTTTTATAATTTCAACTGACTATATTCCTAGAAATACTATTATTATTTTAGATATACTATTTAGAATATAAGCTAGTTAAAGATTAACCTTAAGAAATAGAAAACTAGATAAAATATAGAATAATTCAATTTGGTTACTTTTTCTCTATACCTGGAATAGTATCTAAGCTCTGCACCCTATATATGGATTGAACTATAGATTTTACCACATAACAGCAATCGTGCTAATGCTGGCTTATATCTGGTTAAATAGAATAATTAAATAGTTTATACTATAAAGGAAATGAGACTAAATAAAGCTATAAAGTGAAACCTTAAAGATTTATATATTATTAATATAAAATTAAGTAAGATTTATAAATAATTGTAATAACTAAAAGACCTTTATAGATTACTATTCAAATTCTCTAATAGATTCTTCTATTATATTCAATATTCAAGTTAACGAAGGTCTTATATTGCTAATTTGACAAATAAACAATTTATTAAAGCTTTATATAAGTCTAATTATTATTAAGAAACCTAAAGGAATATAATGTAATATATTATTAAAATCTATAATTCTATACCTAGTTAAGAAACCTATAGAATCTATCAAATATTACTTTATATATAGTCTACTACTAAAATCAAAAGAATAAGATTCTTAAGAGAATTTTATTTAATCTTATATCTCCTAATACTATTTTATACTATTACTATAGATTTTATTATTAAATTACTAGAAGTAGTTTCAGATCTTGCTCTAGAGGAATATACTAAATTCATATTATATAATTATTAATAATAATAGTAAATAAGCTTTCTAAAGTAATATTATTAATTCTAGGAGATATAATATATATATCTATCAATTAGGTAAGAATCTTTCTTTAACTCTTTATATAGAAAACCAAAGAATTGTTAAAATAATAATCTTAAATTATAATTTAAAATCTCTACTAGAATTCTAGAGATTAATATAGAAAGATTTAGATATGAAGTTATACTTCTTAATAATATATTACCTATAGATTAATAGATTATTAAAATAGAAAAACTATATAGAATAAATAGTAATTTATATATTTATATTTAAAAACCTAGAGAAACTATAGACTAATGCCCTAGTATTAATATAATTCTGACTAAATAATAACTTAATAAATATAATACTTAAAGTTCTAGTAAAAATCCTATTTAAATATAAACTTAATTCCTCTCTTAACTTACTTCTTAATATAAATATATCTATTTTATATAATATTACTTAAGATAAAGTATCTCTTCTAATTATATAGATATAAATGTTTATAAAGATTATTCTTAACTATAAGTATAAATTAGTAGTATTTACTTTAAGAGATCTTATATATTTTCAATTTAGAAAAGATTATTAACTATTTAGAAACTAATTAGTAAAAATATTTCCTCTAAAAGTTAGACTAATTAAAAAGCTAGAAAGAATTAGAAAACTTACTTACTATTAAGATTTACTACTAATCATAAATATTTACCTAATAATCTTAATTACTTACCTAATTCTTATAGCTAACTTTATACAAAACGTATATAAATAAATAGTAATATATACTAAGCTTATAGAATTTGATAACATATGAAAAAAGAATTCTAAGATTCATTCTAATATTATAAAATAGAGAGAATCTAAGAGAAATAAGAATATAATTAAAAAGAAGAAAACTAAAAGTTAAATATCTTATTAAATAGAAAGGTGAACCTAGTATTCATAATATATAGATAAATATTAATACTAAAGAGGTAGAAGAAATAATTGAAGAATTTAAAGAGAAGAAGTTTAAAGAAATAATTAGTTAAAGGATTTAAAAAGAAATAAAGAGTTATTATTAGATTAATACTAAGATTTCTTACTAAGAGAATAGCTAGATAAGATAAGGAATAAACCTATTAAGAGGAAATTAAGATAAAATATTTCTAATTAGTTTTAGGCAGAGGTTATTATTAATATAATTCTTTAGAAATCCCTAGGAGATTAAAAGACTCTAAGAATAAGAAATCTATTTAAAATCTTAGAATTATCTAATAAAACTAAATAACTAGATACTATTTGGAATTATAATATCTTCTTTACACAATTATAATAAATAGTTTTATATATAATTTATTATAAGAATAATACTATTTAGTAATTATGCTTTATATAACTTATTAAAATATATAAATAGAATATATCTTACTATATAAGACGTTTTCTAAGTCTTCTCTAATAGAATATATATTAGAAATATATTACTATTAATACATAGGATAAAAGTAGATATTTTCCTTATCTATTAGTATTTTGAAACTTTGTATTCTTTATATTCTTTTATACTTCTTTATAATTTATTATAATATTTCAGTATTTTATACTAAATATAATTTATTATAATTAATTAAAAGATAAATTATATATAGAATTATAATATGATTTATTCTTTACTAGTAAGAAAGATAAAAGTTTAATATTTCCTAGGTATTTTAGAGTATTTATAATCTATAGAGGTAAAGTATGTATTAGTAAATAAATAAAGTTAATTAGTAATTAATTTAAGACTTAAAGTAATACTCATAAATAGACTTTTTAGTATTATTAAAATATTATGATTTCTAAAAGAATTAAGTTTCTTTTTTAATATATTCTAAAAGACTACTATTCTTACTTTAGATTAAGATTTAGTTAAATGAATAACTTTAAATTAGCTAAGCTTATTTTTATTATTTATTTTGAACTATCTTTTTATAGTAATTTTGATATTTAAATCACTCTTTTTCATAGAAATTAGGAAATTTACTTTAAACTTTAGAATCCTATATTATAATCTAATAGTCTTATTAATATAATTTTAAATATTAATTATACATATTTCCCTATTTAGTAAGTTTAAATATTTCTTTATCTTACTATAGGTAATATAGGAAATACTTAGAATATATATATTTTTTATATCTAGAACCTTATAATTCTTATTCTTTCTAGTTAGAAAAAAAGGATTATGTAAAAATATTCTTCTTAAGTTAGAAGTTAGTAATACCTTATTATCCTTAAGACTAATATTTAGAAAGGAAAACTTAAGAAAGTAATATAATAAGTTAATACTATTATAAGGTTAATATAGGAATAGAAAGATCGGAGAATTATAATCAAGGTTATATAGAATAATATTAATATATTATTCAAGGAAATGTTAGATATTATAAATATTCCTACTATTTTTATAAGTATTTTAAACATTAATGATAATTCTAACTTCTTAATTTCGAAATAAACCTTTAAAATATAGTTTGTATAAGATAATTCTGACTTAGTAAAATAAGTAAGATTTAGTAAATTAATCTAAAATATAGAGTAAAATCTCTAATTAGTAAATTAAATTCTAGTTTCTAATTTTAATTTGAATAATACTAAAATGATACTAGTTTCTAATTTAGTTAACTAATTAAATTAACTTATTATAATTAGACTTATTAGAATATTAATAAATAAATGAGATGTTGAGGTAAATTAATCTATTATTATTTTTATATATACACATGCGCTAATTCTTTAAGTAATCTAAGGAATAATAATTAGTTTCTATTAGAATAAGTTCTATTTCTCAGTAAATTGTATAATTATAAAATATCTTGTTATGTTTTATATTAGTATTACTAAGATTAATAAATTCTTAAAATTAGTTTTCTTATTTCTATTATTAATATCCTATAAACTCCTTATAGATTTATAAAAAGTAAATATTTAAGTGTTAGAAGAATCTAGGAAAATTATTATATTATTAATAAAAAAGAGCTTTTCCTTAGTAAATTTAATTTTATAGATTATAATAATTTTACTATAAATATTACTGATAGTATTGACTTTTTTAGAAGATATATCATAGTAGCTATACATTTCTTTACTATAAACTATATTAATTCCTAAGTTAGTTAGAATATTAATAATAAGGACTCTTTTTTTAAAATAATATAAGAAGAGTTTTCTAACTATTTTTAATAGATAGTATAAAGAAATTATATAGATTATTATTTAAGGAAGAGATATTAGGAATATAGGAAGGAATATTAAGAAGAAGTATAATTAGGGGAAGAACTAATTTTGAAGATTTAATTATGATATTTAGTATTTTTATAAGGTTATATTATTAAGACTATATTAATATAGTAAGTTATATAGAATTATTTATATTTCATACTCTTTTACTTTAATATTACTAAAGTCTATCTATGTTTCTTTTTTATAGTTTCTAATTAATTAATTTATTTATAAATAGAATCTTCTTAACTTCTTAAATAATTAGAATCACTTTATTACAAGTAATTATTAAAGTAAAAGTCTTTAGTAATAAATAATTATTATAGAATACTATAGAAAACTTAAGATTCTAATAGATTTTTATAAGGATTTCCTAATAGAAATTATAAGGATTTCCCTAGAACTTCCTATTAGAAATTACTAAAATTTATTATTAAAAAATCTAAAGATTTCTTATAGGATTTCTCTAGGATTTCTTATTAGATTTCCTACGGAATTCCTAGTAAAAATACTATAGAAATCTAGATAGATTCCTTATAGAAATAGAAGAATTATTAGCTTTTATATCATTATTTTAGTAGTACTAAAGTATAATAATACTAGTATTTAACTTATATAAAATAAAACTAATATAATATCTAGACTACTATTTAAAATATTAATTAAAAAAGAGGTTAAGAGTATTACTACTAATAATATTATAAACGTTATTTACAATACCTCTATTCTTTATAAGAATTATAAATACTTCGAGTAATATATTATTAATATAGTTAAGAATAAAGATACTAATGAGATATATAAGAAGTTAAGACTCATAATCTAAAGGTTTAGAAATAACGGCAAATGTGAAATACTGATACGATTATTAATAATCTAATAAAATAGCTAGTAATTAATTTTAACTATAATCTTAATTCTCTTCTAATATAATAGTATGATAACATGATTTTATAATATTATATAAGTCTATACGTAAGCTAAAATAGAATTCATACGGCATATTATAATTAAATTATTCTTATATTTTAAAATTTAATATTCTTTAGACTTTATTATAATTATTATTAAACTATTATATAGCCTTTTTAAAAGTAATACTTACTAGTAAGTAATTTATTCTAAATGTTATAAAGAATAGTTATAAATAGAGATATTAATAAATAGTTTATACCTCTTTATTCCATACTTCAGAATAACGCCTTTAGTTTTATAGATATAGATATTAATAATACCTTTAGTTTTTTAGATACTACTTTGTCATACTATCAAGATAAAAAGCTCCAAGAAGCTTCATTTAAAGTTAAATTTAACAAAGTCTTCTTAAAGGTAATACTATTAGTACTTAATAGAAGTATTATTTTACTTAATAGTAATACTTTCTATCTATACTAAAAATACTAAGGGTAAAAACAAGCTTTTATTGATATATATATAATATTTAAGATATTTGAGAAGGCATATGTTAAATAATATATATATAAGGCGGATTTTATCTTAATATATTAATCCAAAGTAGCCTTTAATCTTTCTTATATGATATAAGAGTAATAATCCTTAGGTAATAATATTATTATTATGTTTAATAAATATCTTAAGTAGTAAATTAAATACTTTAACTATAACTTCAACTTTATACTATTTAACCCCTCTAAAATATACTTTTATACTTTTATTTATAGCTTATTTATTAATAATACTAATTTCTTATTTTAATTAAGATTTATAATAATCTTAGGATAAAAGACTACTACTAGTAATAGCTAATTTGACTTTTATAATAACTTCATATATTATTCTTCTATTGAAAGTAAAAGAATAATCAGGAGCATACTTACTTTAGAGATTTATATTATAATAATTAATCTAAATCTTTTTATATTATAGTTATATTATTTAAAAGATCCTCTAATATTAAAAACTCTTTTAAATTCTCATTACTATATATCT
>AMCV02000006.1:1818055-1861317 GCA_000350065.2 Colletotrichum orbiculare MAFF 240422
AATATTATAGAACTGTATTATTATATTAATATGCTAGAAGAAAGCTAAAACTATTACTAAAATTAACTACTAATTATGTTATTGAATTATTAGTAATTATATTAGTACTTTGAATTTATTATTATCTTTAAAGCTTTGGATTATAAGTCTTAACCTCTTATATACTTTATTAGTATTTTTACTCTTAACTTTATTAATAATATAAGACTTAAAGTATTTATAATCCTTATAGAAAATCAGGTTATAGTAAATAATTTCTATAATATTATTGGTAATAATACTTTTAATTGTTTTTAATTAACTTTTTGAATAGTAGTTTACATATTCTAATAATACCCTTTTTATAGAAGTTAATTACTAGTACTATATCTAATTATTTTTAACTATAAAATATACTATAGAATATAATGTTTAGTTAATATGTAAAGGAAGTAAACTACTTTTATATATTAAAAGATTTAAATTTAGCTAGATCTAAGGTATTTAAAGTTGAAATAATATATTACTAATTATTCAAATGGGGAGTGGATTATTATTATTAATAGTAGTAGTATTATTTTTATTTATGATAATAGTAACTTATAGTGTTTACTAAGTATTCTAAAGTTCTATAGGAATAAATATAGATAAAATTAGAATATTATTATAAAAATATATATTTCTATATAATATTAGATCTTTTATAATAGTAGTATAAGTATTCATAGATTGCTTATAAACACTTTTAAATATTAGTATTTTGAGAATATAGTTGAATAAGATTTCTTAATTACTATTCTTAAAGTATAGTTTTATAGTTATAAATTGAAATTCTTAAAAACTATAAGGGAGTTTAAGAATATATATCTTACTATATATAGTAAAGAAGTAATATCAGTTTTATTAGTTGATTTTCTCTTATTATATATATATTAAGAATTAGAATAGAAGAGTTATAATATATAAAATATTTAAATTATTATATATTATTAAAATAGTATTAATAATATATTTGGTATATTCCTAATACCTACTTAATATAGTAGTTTAATATCTAGCTAGCTCTTACTATTATAGTAAGAGTAGTAGGTTTGAATCTTACGGTAAGTAAGTATAACTAATAGCCTTATACCTTCTATTTATATAAACTAAATATAGTAATTACTACTAACTAGTAGCTATTACTACTAGTTATTAATAACTAGTAACTATTTATAGCTAGTAATAAGTACTACTAGCTAGTTAGTATTAATATTATATAACTATAATCCTTTATAGAATAATTATAATAAATAGACTTATACCTTCCCTATTTATCAAATATCATATTAGCTAATAGTATTATTACTACTTAAAGTTTCTTCTATTTAAATAGTACTTCAGAATTAGTAGTATCTATAGGGTAAATAAGGTAAGAGCTAACTACTAAGTATAGCTTCCTTTAAAGGGTCCCAAGAGGTATATAATAATAAATAGATTGAAGACCTTTAATATAACTATAATATATTCCTAATAGATCTCTTTAGTAGTTCTATATATTAATTAGACTTAAGTAATAATATCTAGAGAGGAAATTAAATTTTCTGTAAGATAGGGGTATATTTTAAAAATAAGTAAAAAAGATATAAGGTTATTTAACTTAGTAGTATTATTTATTATTTTATATATTACTTAAAAGGATAGTTTTTAAGTAGTAATGGGTATCTTATTATAATCAATCTTATATATATAATAGAGGAATATATAGTATTATTTAACCTTATTAATACTATTATATATTTTAATAAGAATAATAAAAACTATTAATCTTATTAGTTTTGTTTTTAATCTGAAGTCTTTAGCTTAAAATATTATACTTACATGAATATCAATAAAATTAGAAAAGCTTTAATATATATTAATTTAATATGCTTTAAAAACCTCCTATATTACTTTTACTAAGATATCTAGTAAAGATTGAGTAGTATAAAATACTATTATAATATTAATAATATAGAGTATAGGGTAATTATTAATATATATAATATTAATAATAATCTTAAAGTGGAAGTTAATATTATTATAAATAGCAAAATAAAAATATAAAAGAGTTATATTATATATTTAATACTATTAATAGTACTTCTTAAGTATTTTAAAAGTATAATATTTAATTAGATACCTTACCTTTTTGAAAATACTATAGAAGTATATAATAACTAGGGATTTAAAATAGTAGTAGAATTTCTATATTTCTATTTCTATAAAGTATATAGATGTAATTATTCTCTATCTATCAAGAAATATCTATAGATACCCCTAGTTTTAAATAGTTAGTATAACCTTCTTATTTTAATAGAACTAGTTATAAATATTATTAAATATCATACTAAAGTAATCTATATCTATATAGTAGAGTAAGAAAGAAGTATTATATAATACTATATGAAATATAATAATACTAAGAAGTATAAATATATTAATTATTCTAAATATAATAATTAGAAAAACTCTACTAAAATATATCATTACTAATTTACCCTATAGAAGTATAAGAATCATAGAAAGGTTAATAGTCTACTTAAGTATAGTAAACTAAGAATACTTAGTAGTTAAGAAGTTAGTAATACTTAAGTTAGGTAAAATATTTTGAAAAATAGTACTTAAATAATACTTTTTAAATATAAATATAAATATAGGAATTATAATACTACTTTTTTAGTAATTCTACCACTAGAAATATTACTATAAGTAAAAGTATAAAGTATTATTTAGTTTTAAAAGATCCTTATAATTTTATTTCTATTAAGAGTAATAAAATCTTTACTAAAAATAAAAAGCTAAAAACTATTTAAAAGAAGTAATAGCTTTATCTTTAAAGTTATATTATACTTAGTATTATATAATAATACTATTAGGCTTATTATTTTGATGAGAGTCTTTAAGGTTATTATTTAAACTATTAATATTTCTATAATTTATGAGAGAAACTTGATATATTATTATAAAATATACTTCAAGGTTTATATTTAATATATAAGGGATATTTTAGTTATCTCAAAAGCTATAAGTCATTATACTTATAGTATACTTCTTATACTTAGAGAGGTTTATACTAAGAAGATTATATATTAGTAAGATCAATAAAGAAAACTAGAGTTATAATACTAATACTAGGGGTATAAGAACTAATTAGTTATACTTTTACTATCTTTCTTTAACTATTGATAAAGAGGTTATAATAAGTTCTACTTAGTAAGTTTTAGATTTAGCTTTATAAAGAAATAAATTGAGATACTATTTAATAGATATAATATCTTTAAAAAGCTCTGGGAAATACTTAAGGTTTATTTAAAAGGTTAAATATTATTTCCTAAGGGTTTTAATATTATTATTATTCTAAGTATTAAAGTCTTCCTGTTTAATAAGTTGGGTGAAGATGTTATATACATAATTACTATTTATATTAATTTCAACCTTATAGTAAATAAGGTAGTTTTGAGAATAGTAAATTATTATAGTATTACTAAGTTATTAAGTAGATTTAGATTACTCTTTGAAATCTCTTTAGAATATTCAAAAGAACTCTTAGCTATATATCTCTATATAATTATAAAAGGTTATATAATAAGCTAAGAAGGCTGAGATTCTAATAGTATTATTAACTAATAGGTTAATATAATTAATCTCTTAGATATTTTTAAAGAAATTAGTATTTATATAGTAAAGGAGTTTTATAAGTAATATAATACCTACTTTTAATATTATTATTTTAGAGTTTTTTTAGGGTATTTAAAGGTGATCTCTTAGTTTTAAATATTATATTAAATATTATTATTAAAGTTAAAAGCTCTTTTAGGTATAGTAATATTATTATTTTTAATTAGACCTATAAGAAAGGAAAGAGTAGAAAGAAGGGTTTTTAGGAACCCTTAGAAGTCTTTTAAAAATAAGAAACTAGGGATATTATAATCCCTAATATTATAAAAGTCTAATAGTACTTTAAAAAGTTATAATATTTACTAAATATATTCTAATAAGTAACTATATTAGATATATAGTTAATTTATTAATAATACTATAAAGAGTACCTTGTCTCAAATTATAATAAGAATATATAATTAACTCTTTAATAGTAATATTTATAAGGGATTAATATATAGTTTAGAAGCTCCTAATAGGATTCCAAAATCGGAAGTAATTTGAAATATCTAAATGATAAATCTTATAATCTTTTATCTTATATAAACTTTAGATATAAGGTTTTATAATTACTTCTTCTATTATAATAAGTCTTATTAATTTATAGTATAATAATAATAGAAAGGTTAATCACTAGTTAGTATTAGTTTATCTAAAAAGTAATATATATTATATATAATCTTACTCTATAGGTATTAAATAGTATTCTAGTTATTTATTATTATTATTCCCACATTATATAATATAAAGTATTATATAAAACTCTAGATTTATAGTATAGTAATTACTTACTAATTACTATATAATTAGCTATAGTTAGTATTAGATACTTAGTACTTATTACTAGTAGGGCATAGAGGGTATACTACTATATATATAGTAGTATATATAGTTACTATATACCTTATAGTATAGCATAACCGACAGATTTCTAAGAGGTATATAATTTTAAATAGATCAAAGACCTTTAATATAACTAATATTAATAAATAATTAGGATATTACTTTATACCTATTGAGTAAGATTATATTAGTACATATTACCTTCTATATAAACCAACAGATTTACTTCTATAAAAGTAATCTTTTTTAAATATCTAACTAAAATATGTTGAAAACTTATTTATACTATTAAATTTTTAACAAATTACTTAAAAGTAGTTCCTAAAGAAATTTCAAAAAGAAATTTTAATAAACAATTATTTTAAATTTAAATAGCTTTATAAATTCTAAGTTTTAGCTTTTATTTAAAAATATGTTATACTAAATAAACTACTAATTAGTTTCTTTAAAAATTTCAAAGAGATGTTTTGAATAAAATTTCTTGATATTTAAAGTATATTAAATTATTATAATATATACTTTTACCTTAATAGTGTTTTAGTATTATACGACCTTTAATTATTATATATATTCAAGAAGTAAAATCTGATATATGTTATATATAATTAAATATAGTTTGATATATTATATAAGGCCTTACTTTAAGTAGTTTAAGTAAGATAAGGCCTGTAGAGATAGCGCTAGCACCCGAGGTTT
The DNA here is from genome assembly GCA_000350065.2 of Colletotrichum orbiculare MAFF 240422. NCBI lineage: Eukaryota > Fungi > Ascomycota > Sordariomycetes > Glomerellales > Glomerellaceae > Colletotrichum > Colletotrichum orbiculare. The sequence continues at coordinate 1,823,255 of AMCV02000006.1, forward strand.
AACTAGTATAAACTCTACCTCTCAAGCGCGTTATTCCTGACACGGGTGCACTGACTTAGGCCGGCGCCTATTTAGCCTGAATGCGTTGATGGCATTGCCGTTATTCATCCCCAGATCCCCTTCACGCGCAGTCCAATCCTGGGCGATGCCCTCTGCAGTTCCACTAGCTTGGATACTGGGAAATGGTGCTGCGCCGCTGTCCACGACGCAGGCCTGAGCTCCTATTATAAAACCGATACCATCTGCCTAGTCTTTCTCATGAAGTGTCTGTATTCAGAATAAGTGTTTCTCCTAATGGATGAAGTCGAGCAGCACCGAAAATGTGGAAGACCGTTTTCCTGGTTTCCTTTGGCCTTGCTGCTGCAGAAGACGGCCTCGACGGCTGGCCGAGATACGCCAGGCTAACTGAATACACATCCGCCGGCGTCGCCGACTCCCTCCCTTCCTCTCTCATTGCCCTCAATGCCACCGAGAATGGACCAATCCAATCAGCGCTTTCTGAGTTGCAGAAAGGTCTTCAAGGAATCCTGGGCAAAGAAGTTACAGTTGGGCAGGACCCCTGCTCCGGATCCTCCGCTGTGGTTTCCACCCTTGACAACTACATCGCCACCTGCGGTGCTTATGGCGTGGAGGCGGACCTGACAGAAGATGGGTTTTGGCTCGACGTCAAGAATGGCACAGTCAAGATTCTCGGCCAGAACGAGAGAGGCACCCTCTACGGCGCATTCGAATATCTGAGCTTACTGGCCCGGGGCCATTTCAGTGATGTTGCCTTTGCCACCAACCCTTCTGCCACCATTCGCTGGGCCAACCAATGGGACAACATGGACGGCTCCGGAACTCATGGCAGTATCGAGCGTGGTGTGAGTCGTCTTTTCATTGCATTCAATCATCTCCCTGGCATATTCCTGACGATCACTATCCAGTACGGAGGTGTTTCAATCTTCTTCGAGAACCTAAAGGTTGTAACCGACATGACCCGCGTCTCTCAGTATGGTCGACTGCTGGCCTCCATTAGAGTCAACGGCATCATCGTCAATGCCAATCCCATTCTTCTCTCCCCAGACAATATGGACGGGCTAAAGAGAATAGCTGACGCCTTCCGCCCCTGGGGTGTTCAAATCGGTATTTCCATGAACTTCGCCTCGCCTCAGACCTTCGGCAACCTCACCACGTTTGATCCTCTGGATGAGACGGTCATCTCCTGGTGGGGCAACATCACCGAGCAACTCTGCTCGCGCATCCCTGATATGTGCGGCTACCTTGTCAAAGCTAACTCGGAGGGCCAGCCCGGTCCCATTACGTACAACAGAACGCTCGCCGACGGTGCCAATCTCTTCGCTCGAGAGCTGAAGAATCATGGTTTCCAGAAGGGCATTGTCATGTTTTGAGCTTTCGTCTATGACCAGCTCGACTGGAACGATTGGTACGCTGATCGTGCCAATGCTGCTGTGGAGTTCTTCAAGGAACTCGATGGGAAGTTCGACGACAATGTCGTCGTCCAGATAAAGTATGGGCCCATTGACTTCCAGGTTCGAGAGCCCGTCTCCCCTGTCTTCGCCAATCTCGAGCACACAAACGTGGTCATTGAGCTGCAGATCTCCCAAGAATACCTTGGTCAGCAAGATCACCTCGTATACCTACCCCCGCTGTGGAAGACCATTTTGGATTTTGACTTGCGCACTGGTGGCCAATCCTCCGTCGTGCACGATATACTTTCTGGCAAGCGCTTCAACAAGACTCTCACTGGGTATGCTGGCGTTGTCAACGTCGGCGCTAACTCGACATGGCTTGGAAGCGATCTACCCATGTCTAACCTTTACGCCTATGGCAGGCTCGCATGGAATCCAACCGATAATGTCGTGAGCATTGTCCAAGACTGGACTCGCCTCACTTTTGGACTTGACACTACCGTCGTCGACACCATCACCAAGATGTCTATGGAGAGCTGGCCTGCCTATGAGAACTACAGCGGTAACCTCGGTATCCAGACCCTTACAGATCTTTTATACACCCACTATGCAGCCTCGCCGAGGTCGCAAGACAACAACGGATGGGGACAATGGACCAAAGCGGATGGCTTCAGCATCGGCATGGATCGTACAGTCAAGAACGGCACTGGAAATGCTGGCCAGTACCCCTCGGAGGTCGCCGAGATGTACGAGAACATCGAGGCTACCCCGGATGACCTTCTCCTCTGGTTCCACCATGTTCCGTACACCCATGTACTCAAGAGCGGCAAAACTGTCATTCAACACTTTTACGACGCGCATTACGAAGGTGCTGCCACAGCTCAGACGTTTGTTTCGCTGTGGGAATCACTCAGGGGACATGTCGACGGATAACGCTATGAGCGCGTTCTTCTTAAGCTCAAATACCAAGCCGGCCACTCCATTGTGTGGCGTGATCCCATCAACAACTTTTATTGGAACAAGTCCGGTATCCCAGATGAGGCGGGACGCGTCGGCAACTACACGTACCGCATCGAAGCCGAGGACATGACTCTGGAGGGTTACGAAATTGCGATCGTTGACCCGCTTGAGGCGGCCTCTGGCTACAAGGCTATTGCAGCGACCTCCAATACCACAGCCAGTACGGCGAGCGCGGTGATTGACTTCGAGTCCGGTACCTACACGTTGGCTGTCAACTATTTCGACCTTATCAGAGGCAAATGCTCGTATGTTGCGTACATCAACGACGAGGTGGTCGGCCAATGGGACGGGGATGGCGAGGACAAGCTTGGTCACTGGCCGTCCGAGTTTCTGGATGCGCACTCGGCCATGCGTATCAACTTTCCCGGCGTCAAGGTTCAAAATGGCAACATGTTAAAAATCGTTGGCTCTCCCGACGGACCAGAAGTTGCTCCCCTAGACTGCGTCAGCTTTTTGCCCGACGGCGTAATCGATTAGATGTAGATCCCGCATGTGTACATAAATTAGAAAGCAGACAGTTGTTTCATGCTCGGTGCGGCCTGGCGAGAAGGAGATCCTTCTGACGTGCGTGCAACCCCCATAAAGCTGTGCATTTTTGGAGGCAACGACTATTAGGTTGCCTACCTAATGTACTTGACCGGACCCCACTTCTCACCAGCAACAATAATTGTTTTGCTAAGACTACCTACCTTACTGTAGGTATAGTGCAAGCGGGTGATAAAAAAAATGATACACAGTAAGACTTATCGCCAGATCTCTACTATACTCATACAGTAGAATCAGGTCTGATTTCAATGTAAAGATCTATTTCTTAAAATATAAATACTAAATTTACTAGATCTAGATTTCATGAGATTTTGCTACAACTATTTTACTCTAAATATACTGTAGTTTTACTGCGTGAAATGTTTCTGTGTATCGTTTTTTTTTGTCACCTGCTTGGGTGGTACACTCCCCACACCCCGCCCTCACAAAGGACAGCCGGATATACCATGTCACAAGACCGGGCCTGACGTTTCTTGCCCCCGAAAACAGGCAGCATCGACCCGGCTTTCGGGCTATCTTTCTTCTGAGACCATAAGGTATATCCTACCCTTATGCGGCGAGTGCAACCCCCCTCAGAAGCCATCCGCCGTCGATTTTCGTCTTTCGCTCGCCACTAACATAAATCATGTGAGATCGGCAAGCATGCTCCCCACGCCGGACACGTCCCACGTTCCGTACGAGCGCGTCTACGAACCAGCGGAGGACTCCTATCTTCTGCTAGACACCCTCTCAGCCCCGGCGGAAACAGCCTTCCTCACCGACCGTTTCGGCAGTCCGTCGGCGACTCCGCCGCTGGTCGTTGAGGTTGGCACCGGCTCCGGCGTTGTCATCGGCTTTGTCGCTGCGCAGTCGCAGACCCTCTTCGGTACCCGCGCCGTGATGACGGCGGGCCTCGACCTTAACGGCTTCGCGTGTGCCGCGACCGACGCTACGGTCGAACGCGCGCGCCAGGAGAATCCAGCCACACGTGCCGACGCCTGGCTTGGGGCCTCCATAGGCGATCTCATTTCTCCCCTTCGGTCAGGGGTCGTGGATGTTTTGATTTTCAATCCACCGTATGTGCCGTCGCCCGAGCTTCCCGCGCAGTCCCCCGAGGTGCTCGCAGTGAATAGAGACAGGACAACGACCTTTGACGAGGACTCGTACCTGCTGTCGTTGTCTTATGCTGGAGGCAAAGATGGGATGGAGACAACGGACAGGCTCATCGAGGCTCTGCCCACCGTCTTGTCGGAGAGGGGTTGCGCCTATATCCTGCTATGCGCGCAGAACAGGCCGCTGGAGGTCAAGGGCAGAATAGAGGCATTCGGTGCCGAATGGAGGGCTATCACGGTCGGAGAGAGCGGAAAGCAGGCCGGATGGGAGAAGCTACAGATTATCAGAGTCTGGAGAGGCTCTCGGTCCTTGACATCATAGCGCAATGACACGCCCGAGGCCACCATACTTGGGTTTCGTACACAACGAGTGAGAGTCCAATAACCCGGCTCAACTTCATTAACATAACCGATGACCGTCGGCGGCAGACCTTATTTCGAATTGTAATCTATGTTGATTTTCATGCCTCCCTCCAAACGCCTAAAGTGCATCCGGTTCGTCTTGATGCACCTGGTGCTTCCAAAGTGCTTAGGGCAAAGCCGCTCAAAAACAATGGCGAAACGCGGATTCGTGGATTAGGGGTCAAGGGGCAAAATCTTCCCCAATGCCCAGCCCAAAGCACAACAAACATTTGTCCTCCCCATCTCGGCTGGACCAAGCAGCAAGGCAGAAACTTTCCACAGGCTCAGCCTGGCCCTGGTCACCTTGGGTCCCTGAGCAAGCCGCCATTCCTGCCTAAAACAAAAGGGTGGCGCGGTTGATTCCCAGGCTGAGCATTTTGCTACATCAATCATGCAAATTCTAACCGCGGCCGCGGCCGCGTCCTCTGCCGCGGCCCCGGCCTCGGGGTCCGCCTCTGCCGCCGCGGCCTCCGCGTTGCTCAACCTCCTTGCGAGCCTTGTTCTTGGGTTTTGGCGCATCGTCGATAAGGAGCGTGTCTAGCGGCAGCGAGTCGGGAAGGATGAAGTATCGAATAGTAGAGCCGCGAATATTCATCGTGTCGAGCGACACGGCATCCTGGCCCTTTGGCGTCATCTTGACCGCGCGCAGAGCGGTGTTCATCTGCGGTGAAACGGACGTGATGGTGCCGTGGACAATAGTACCTGCGTTCAATCATGTGAGCCAAAGTATGCTCACGCACCAATGCGCGAAACCGTGGCTTCCTTGTCACTGACCGTTTTTGAGCTCGATGCTCACCGTCTCATTGGCACACTTCATCAAAAATCTGCAGGCGGGCAGCGCGGGTCAGCGTTGTTCGCGTCGGTCACATTGCTCGCAATTGGCATCTTAGCTTGCAGGTAGGGGCCTGATATCTTAACGCGGGACTTTGCGTACCTGACGAGCTTCATGTTGGCGGTAATCAAATATTGTGCGTATCTTGAGCGAGGAAGGGATTTGAGGACGTTGTCGCGACTTAGGCGTGACTTGCTGCTGAAGCTCCGCGTGACATCGACTGAAAGCCAAGGCTGACGCACCAGAAAAGTTCCTAGCAAGGTGGGGCGCATTTGTCGAATTAATCGTGTTGTTGTTATTGGATCTAAAATCGCTTAGGAGACTATAGAGGTACTAGATACCTAGTGGGAATATATTAATATAATCCCACGAGGTATATATATAAAGTATATCTCTCTTAATTTAATATATCTCCTTAAAGAGAAATCTCTAGAACTTCTCCCTATTTATATAAATTCTATAAATAAATTTAAAAATAGATCTTTTTGTCTATAAGTTTTTTAAAAAAGTTATATAACTTCTAAATCTTCTTTTTCAATTTTTTAAATAATAGTTAGTAATTATATAAAGGAATATTATAATTAATTAAATGATACTAATTTTATTTTTAATACTTATTATTTTATTAATTAAAAACTTTTAAATTCTAATATAAAAAATTAATCTTATTATATAACTATATATCTTACTTCTTCTTTTTTTAATTATAGATTTTTATTAAATAATATATAATCTTTCTAAAATAAATTCTTTTTACTTCTATTAACTTATATAGAAATCTTAAAATATTTTCTCCTACTTTTAAAAATTCTCTTAAAAAAACTCTTACTACTCTTAATATATCTCTTAATAATTCTAAATTTATATAAAAAGTAATTAAAATACTATTTTATCTACTATTAATATAATAATTAATAGTAAAACTATTAATTAAAATATTAAAAATATAATTAATAATAAGAATTTTAAAGAGGAAACTCTATATTATTCTAAGAGAATTATTTGGTTACTTTTACTCTATACCTAGAATAATATCTAAGTTCTTCACCCTATATATAGATTTAACTATAAATTTTACTTAATAATAGTATTTATGCTAATACCGGCTTATAACTAGTTAAAATAGTAATACAATTACCTATTATTATAGATAATTATACCCCTAGTTCTAATATTTAACCCTATAGTAGTAGAAGACCTTATAGTAATAATCTATATAGGGAGAGCCTTATTAAAGCTAAGGCTTAAGTTATATAGCTAAAAGTAACTACTAAGGTTATAGGGTTGAGAACCTTTATAAACCTCTTAAAATAGAATAAAATAGAGCGCCTATAAGAGCCAGGCACTCTATAATTTATTACTCTTCTATAACTATACCTTTATAATAGATCCAAAATTTCTTCAAAATCTATATAGCTACTTATAAAAAGATAACTATAAGATAAGTATAGAAATATATAGCTATAATTATTATAACTAAGGCTATTAGTATATTAAATTAAGTTTTAATAAAATTATTCTAAATATTATAATTAATAAGCAGCCTGTAGATATTTGAAAGAAAATTGTCTAGCTATCTTATAAGATATTATACTAAATTAGTAATATTAGAGACTAGGTGTCGATTAGATAATACCCTAACATTAATACTTTATTATAATACTAGTTACTAGATATTTTGGAGTATTATAATAATATAATTATAGGAGTTTTAAAAGCTATCTAGCTATATTAGAAATATCTATATCTATATAAGTATTATTTATATATTAGTTATATTTAATTAATATATTAAGATTATTTACTAATAAGAGTAGGTTAAATCCTATTATATTTATATAGAAATTATAAGTTAGTTTATATTAATAGTAGAGAACTTTTATATTAGTAGTATAAAGTCTTATCTTAGGGGTAGGTAGAACTTAATAGGGATATTAAAGTTATAGATATTAAGGTTATAATAAATATTTAAATAGAATATTTGTAGTTAGTAGTAATTAAATATCTTGAGATATTTAAATTATATATAGCTGTAAAGGTATAAAGGTATGAAGGCGTGAGGTTATTATAGAAAGAATTATTAGTTATTTATTATTAAAAAGGTTGATATAAGGCGGGTATACTAGCTATAGTTATAAGGGGTTTAGTTTTAGATTAACTAGGGGTTAGTTATAGTAGTTAGTAGGGGGGTGGGAAGGCTGAAGTTATACTTCAGGGGGTAATATGTCTACTAATAGTTGTAGTAGAGAGCGAGCTATTAGCTCCTCCCTCTAAGAGAATTATAAAGTATTTTATATTTACTTTTAAGTTATCTATTCTTATTCTTAAGAAGTAGAAGAAACTTATTATTATTAAAAATTCTCTTATAATTAAGAATATTAAGATTCCTATATCTAAAACTATTAAAATAATTCTAATTTTATCTAATTATAAGTATAAGTATATAAATAAAGAGGATAAAATAAAACTTTATAATTCTTATTTTATTTACTTATTTTTTCTTATTGAAAATTATAATACTTTTAAGATTTATTATTAAAATCCCTATTATTACTATAAGTATTATCTAACTAGTAGTATTTATAATTTAAATATAAAAGTAACTATTTATTTCTATATTAAATTCCTTATTACTTATAATAATAAGAATATTAAATTTATAATAAGTATCTTTTATATAACTTTCTAATTAGTTTTCCTAATTTATATACTTTTAAATAATTTCTATTAAGTACTAAAAACTTTATAATACTATTACTATTATTTATACTAATTATATTAAAAGTTCTTTAATTTTTATATTTACTCCCTATATTCTATTTATAACTTTTATAATTCTTATTATTATTATTATTATTATAATTCCTTTAGATAATCTTTTTATAAATAGTACTAATAGTATTAATTCTCTCCTTTTAAATAAAAGCCTTATTATTAATTTATATCATTTTCTTGATATTTACCTCTTATTCTATCTAAATAATTATACTCCTAATACTTTTTTTGAATTACTTCTTAATACTTATAAATAGGTTACTTATTATAATAATCTTTTAAAATAGTAATATAATAATTTAATTTATTATTTCAAACTTTAGTTCTAGAAGATTAATTATAATTTATAAATCATATACCTTTAGATACCCTTTTACTTATAAATCTTAACTTTAAATTAAAAAATACTTTACTTTCTCATATTTTTAAATTTAATAATAATCTCATATAATTTATTACTTATCTATATTCTATACTAATTCTATTTAAGAAAGCTTAAGCTATACTTCTTTATTCTTTTTAAAATTACTTATATAATTTCTTTTAAAGAAGTCTTATTTATAATTTAAACCTAGTTGCTTTTAGAACTCTTCAAATAATTATATTAATAGAATTTTAATTAAATTATTTATTACTAGTTATACTAAAGGAGTATATATAACTAATAGTTTCTTTTTAGAAATCTCTTAATAGGATTAATAATTATAGATATCTATATATTTTAGATAGATTTAAAATCTTATAAATTCTTTAGAGATAAAACTTATTATTTAGAAGTTATTATATTAGATTTTAATTATTACTAGTTAACTTTTATCAACTAGGAATTCTATTTCTTTTAAACTCCCTATTAATAGTTAGAATTATAATAAGACTAATAGGTAACTTATAAATAATATTCTTTTTACTACTAAGGAGAGAGAGCATAATTTAGCTTCTATAATTAATATTATAATTATAGATTACTTTATAAACTTTTAAATAATACTCCTTTTAAATAGTTTTATTATAAAACTTTAAGAGTTTTTTTAATCTTATATATTATTTCTAAAGCTTATATCTAAGGAGACTATTAAGGTATCTTCTAAGCTTTTAGGCTTTATACTATACTTAAGGTATAAATATCAAGTCTTATAAATATAATTAAATATTTAGTTTACTACTTCTTAATATTAAAAGCTAGAGTTTTAATTAAAATAAGCTAACTAATTAGTAATAAATACTATATTAAACCTTATTATAATTACTATATATAGTATTATATTTACTTTCTTCTAATAGAAGTTTATTCTATAATATAAAACCTCTCCCTTATAAAAGAAAAACTCTAAATATATTAAAAGAGATTTATCTTTCACTTTAAATTAATATCCCTTTAGTAGGAATATATAAATCTTCTCTATATATATAATTTATAAAAACTACAACTTTTAAACCTCTTAATTATATAAAACCTTAATATTAAAAAACTACTATAAATCCTCCCCTCTCTTAAAACAATATTATAATTAGAAATCTTACATTATTTCTCTTATAAGACTTTTATTTATTTTTAGATAGACTAAAATATAATTATTAATATAAAAAAAGACTTAATCTTTATACTAATAATAATCCTCTCTAGAAATATAAGAAAACTATCAATCTCTAAAGCCTCTCTCAAAATATTATTATTATAATATAAGGGATTATTAAAAGCTATAGAATACTTTTAAAAACTTCAGAACTCTACTATTGTTATATGTAATTAGGAGGCAAAATCTAGTATATATTGTATGTAACTAAATATAGCTATACGCGTTATATAAAGCTCTATTTCAAGTAGTTTAAATAGGGCGAGACCTATAGAGATAGTATTAGTACTAAGGTTTAACTAATATAACTTCTACTTCCTAAATATATTATTCCTAATATATCCCCCTAGTTTTAAAAGTTCTACTTATAAACTAGTGTTTTTAAATAATACTAGTTAAACCTTTTATTTATATCTTATAAGAAGCTTTTTTTATTACTCTATTATTCTTATTAAACTTTTACCCTTATAATAAGAAGAATAATACTATTTATAAGCTATTTAGATACTTCTTTTTAACTAGAAAGTACTTCTAGTATTTCTAAAATATTTATTTAATTTTATTATTATTATAATTTAGATCCTAACTAGCTATTAAAAGCCTTATTAAAGTCTTTAAATATTAGAAGCCCTTCTTAAAATTCCTCTTCCTACTATAGTTTTAAACAGTTTTACTAAATTATTATATTAATTTAAATAATAAAAATACTAAACTAGTAGTTCTAGAGACGTTTTATATTACTAATAGCTATAAGGTCTCTTAAAAGTATATATTTAATCTTAAAATACCCCTATATAGCTTCTTATTATAACTAGTAGTTATAATTATTTATATATTATAACTTTATATATAATTATATTATTTTAATAGTTATTAGATATATTATGTACTAGTTATTATATTAGATTTAAATAGTAGGGTGAGGCTTATATATTTTACTTTTACTAAATATATTTATTATAAGCTTTATTTAGAATATAGTAATAAAATAATTAGTAAAAATAGTCCTTTAAATAACTTAGGATAATACTAAAAGTTCTACTTTGATTATTAAAGTAGTAATAGTATCTTAGTTATTAGCTTACTATATAATTAGACTTTTAAAAAGATGTATAGTATATATTTAAGAGCTTTTTTAATAATCTAAAATAAAAAAATAAATCTAATTAATAACTTTAGTAACTATTGGATTATTATTTCAAACTTTCTAAAAGATTATAATTTAATATAAAGAAATCTAGACCTCATTTTAAATACTTATAAGAACTATAATATATTCTATAAACTTAATAGTAAGCTTATAAATACTTAGAATTTTAATATTAAAATACTTATAAATAGTTTTCTCTTATTAAGAAACCTAGGTTCTTATATTACTTCTAAAGTTTAGCTTCTTTTTTAAGAATTCTATAAGTATTACTTAATATTCTATACTTACTTCTATTTTCCTCTCTATCTTACTATAACTTATATAACTTTTAAATTCAAATAACTAGATATTAAAACTTCTTATTATATTATAAACATACTTTAAGAAATCTAGAAAAACTATATTTCTAATATATATTTATACTACTTATATCCTTTTTATTCTCTTATGATATATCTTTCCTTAAAAAATATATTTAGTTTATCTTTTCTTATAGAAAACTTTAATAATAATTAAAAAGTATTTAAAAATTATAATATATAAAATAATATCTTCCTTAATAAGAATAATCCTAATATCTTTTTTAACCTTAAGAATTATAATTTAGAATTAAAATAAAGTTTATAGTAATTATTAAGTTCTTATTAAATAATTAGAAATCTTAAGAATTTTTAGTTTAATAATAAACTTCTTATATTATTTATTAAATCTTTTTAGGAGAATTTTATTATAAGATAAAAAGTTTATAAAATCTTAGAAATTATAAGACTAATATAAAGATTTAATTTGATTAATCTAGAAAACCTAATCTTTTAAATTATTTAAAATAATCTTTCTAGAAAGAATAAATATTTCTCTTTAAAACCTTAAGAAGTTTCTAATTTAAATAGTTTTTTTATAATATATGTAAAACTCTTAATTATCAGATTAATTATATTATTATTATTAGATCTAAAATTACTTAGGAGACTATAGAAATACTAGATACTTAGTGGGAGCGTATTAATATAATCCCGCGAGGTATATATATAAGGTATATCTTTCTTAATCTAATAGTATTCTACTCCTTAGACTAATCCTCCTCTATAATAATAATACAGAGAGTATAACAGCTAGATAAATACTATCTTAAATATCTAGTTATAAGTCTAGTATAGAGTAGTATATAGTATACTCTATCATACTTTAGTAATAGTCTTTTAGACTATAATCTACTATTAAGTAATTAAAATATATATCTTATAAGTAGCTTTTATATTAGATAGATAGAATAATCTATATATTAAGTCTAAGACAGTATTAAAAAATATCTTTAAAGTTTATATAGGTAATTATATTAAATATTATTACTATATAACTCAACTATATTTATTTCATATTACAAATAATATCAAAACTTCTTATTCTATTTATATATTAAACTATATATATTATTGAATAATAGTATTTATATAATTACTTACTTATAACTGATTTAAGCACTTACAAAATAATACTTCAATCATAAATAATTATATTTATAGTTTAAATATTAAATCTAATTATAAAGGGATGGACTTGGACTTGTGTAACTATAAGTAATATAAAATACTATTTATTTCAAACTAAGGGGTAAAAGGGAAGCCTTTATAAATATTTAGAAAGGTCTATATATAGAAAATTACCTAAAGCCTACTATATATTAAGAATTCTATATTACAGAAAGATTACTAACTTATATTTAGATTTTAAATAATAAGTCAATTTACAAGAACTATTGGAATTTTTCTAACCTCTTAATAGAAATCTAATTAACTTCCAACTTATATTATATAGTTATTTACTACATAAGAAAATAGAAAATATTACTATCAAAAAGAATACTAATCAAAAGTACTTTTCTCTCTATATAAAATACTTATATTATTTATAAAGTTATTTTATAGCCCTATTAGAATTATATAAAAGCTTTTTAAAAAGATAAATCTTTATCTTCTAGTAAATTAGTCTACTATTAGTCTATTAGGATTCTTATTAGGAGTTCTAAAATATTAGTATCTACTATTATTTCTTACTATTTTCTATTTCTTTCATATAGTTTATTATTTATTATTAAGTTAAATTTAAATAAGAAGTTTCTTAATATTAAAAACTAGCTATAAAAGATGTTTTAATAGTATTATATAGAGTTATAATAAACTTAAAGAGTTTATAATTGAAGTGAAAACTCCTTATTAGATTATAGGAATAGTAGTTATATTAACCCTCAATAGTATTATCTTATATAAGCCCTAAAGCTTAAGTCTATGATATACAATAAGGTACAAAATATCTCTTTATAATAAAAGAATATTTATATTGAATATTACTCTTAATAAAGATAAATATTTAGCTACTTTAGTATATTATTTTAATAATATACTATTAAAGACTAATAATTCTACTACTTTATAGTATATTTATAGTAATCTTAGAAAGGATATCAAAATCTAAAGTCTAGGAACGCCTAATACTATTTTAAGTAATAATTTAATTGTTAACTAGAAACATAGAAGCATAGGAATAGATTAATTGAAATATACTAATAAAGTTCTTATTAAATCTAATCAAACGAATATCTATAGGTTTAATATTCTAATAAATAATAAAGCTCAATCTTCTATTAATAAAAATAGTTCCTACTTAATAGAGTAAATTAATATCTAGCTAGCTTTTACTGTTTTATAGTAAGACTAGTAGTATAAAGATATGCCAATAGGACTATATAATATACCTAGTAACTAGCTAGCTATAACTACTAAAATACTAGAAAGAGTTTTCAGCTAAAGGATTATAATTAAGATCTTTTTAAGAATAGTCTATATAGTGATATAGTCTTTATTTATCTATTTAAACTTTTCCTAGTCAAGACTTTTAGCTATATTTGTATAATTCTATTACTTCTATTGAGTTTTTAAGTAATTAATATAAGTAAAAATATTAAGTAGTAATAGGTTTCATAGAAAATAGCTACTTTATAGATATATACTTTATATAAGCCTTGATAAACTTTAATAATTAATATTTAATTTAATAGAAGTATACAGTAAGACTATTAATACTATATTATACTATTACTAGAAGTTAAATAGATAAAGTAGTAATAATAAAAAAATCATAATCTTTAGAGACAATACTTTTAAAGAGATATACCTGCTCTATACTATTTAAGACGACTTAAAGCTTAATATTAATATAGGTTTTTACTAATAGTATATTAAGAAAGTTAAGATACGAAATATATTAGAAGGTTGTATATAAAATATATTTCAAAAAAGAGACTACTTACTTCTAAATATAAAATGAAAAGAGATAATAACTTCTATTTTAATCTTTAGGTCTAAATAGTGACTATTTTTTCAATAGTTAATATTTAAATTTAATAAGTAATTCTAATTATTATTCCTACTACTATTCTTATTGATATCAGACCTAGTAAGTATTATGAATAAGATATTTAAAATTATATAATTCTAGATAGTAATATATTAGGAATAAACATAGAAGTAATAAGATGCCTATAAAGAGTAGACTATAACCTTTATCTAATATTTAGTTAAATAACTAGTAATATTTAAACTATTCAAAGATTAAGAAAAACTAGTTTTATATAATTATAAAATAATAAGAGAAGAATTTATAATTAAATGAATTTATAATTAAATTATAACTACTAAGAATAGCTATCAAATCTAACTAGGTCGTATAATTAATTAATAAATCTAATAAATACTTATAAAGCTAATGTTCTGATTCTAAATAGAATGAAGAAACTATAAGACTAACTTAGAAGATAATTCTATCTAAACTAACTTTATTATATTTATTTACTACTAGTATATAAATCTAGAAATATGAGAGAAAATATATAAATAGAAGCTTAAAGAGATATAATATGGAGAATACTAGTTATTTATATAGTATTATACTAAGTAGTTAATATTATATTAAAGTTAAGATGTATTGAAATTCAAACCCGCTTGACATAGTAGTTTAATATCTGGCTAGCTTTTACTATTTTATAGTAAGAATAAAAAATTTATATCTTATAGCGGGTAATTATAACTAGTAGCTATGTGTTTTCTAATTATATAAACTTAATATAATAACTACTACTAACTATTAGCTCTTACTAATAGCTATTAGTAGCTAGTAACTATTAATAGCTAGTAGTAGGTATTACTAGCTGGTTAATATTAGTATTATATAACTATAATCTTTTAAAGAAGTGATTATAATAGATATAAGTCTATATATACTTTCTATATTTATTAGTAATTATATTAATTAACTATATTATTACTACTAAAGGTTTCTTCTATTTAGAAAAGTCTTTAGAATTAGTAGTATCTATAGGGTAAATAAGGTAAGAGTTAATAATTAGGTATAGCTACCTTTGAAGGGTCCTAGAGAGGCATATAACTTTAAATAGATCAGAGACTTTCAATATAACTACAATATTTAAATTTAAATAGAATAAAGGAGAAACCTTTATCTATTTCTATTAATTCTACTTAGGCTTAAAAAGGAAAATAGAAAGACTTAAAGTCTTAATACTAAGAATTAGAAAGATTATCATAGAACCTAAAGGACTATAGAAGTTTTAATAGTATTATACTAGCAAATAAATATAAAATAAAACATATAAAATAAATATATAGGCTTATAGCTTTTCTAACTATCCTTATTCTTATAAATAGTAGGATAAATAAAACTATTAATTCTATTAATACTAAATAATTAGTAATATAATCTTAATAAGTTAGATAATATTATACCTACTTTGCCTTAGAGAATAATATATATATTAGCTATATTATTAATTATAGAAATATATTCCTTATATAGTTAGATAGGATATAAACCTATAAATTATAAATATAAGAAAGATATAAATATAATACTAAGAAGGGCTAATAGCTCGCTCTCTACTATAACTATTAGTAGATATATTACCTCCTGAAGTATAACTTCAGCCCTCCTACCCCCCTACTAATTACTATAGCTAGCCCCTAGTTAATCTAAAGCTAAACCCCTTATAGCTATAGCTAGTATACCTGTCTTATATTGACCTTTTTAATAACAAATAACTAATAACTCCTTCTATAATAATCTTACCCCTTTATACCCTTATATTTTTATACCTATTAATATATGATTCAAATATCTCAAGATATTTAATTACTACTAACTATAAGTATTCTATTTAAATATTTATTACAACTTTAGGATTTATAATTTTAATATCCTTATTTACTAAGCCTTACCTACCCCTAAGATAAGATTTTATACTACTAGAATATAAGTTTTCTACTATTAATATAAGCTAACTTATATTTTCTATATAAATATAATAAGACTTAACTTACTCCTATTAGTAAATAATCTTAATATGTCAATTAAGCATAATTAATATATAAATAATGCTTATATAGATATAAGTACTTCTAGTATAATTAGATAGCTTTTAAAACCTCTATAACTATATTATTATAATATTCTAAAATATCTAGTAATTAGTATTATAGTAGTATATTAATATTAGGGTATTATCTAATTAATATTTAGTCCTTAATATTATTAGCTTAATATAATAAGTTATAAGTTAGCTAGATAATATTCTTTTAAATATCTACAGGCTATTTATTAATTATAATATTTAAAATAATTTTATTAAAACTTATTCTAATAAAATAATAGCTTTAGTTATAATAGTTATAGCTAGATATTTCTATACTTACTCTATAGTATTGTTTTTTTAGGTAGCTATATAGATTTTAAGGAGATTTTAGTTTTATTATAAAAGTATAATATATTATTATTCTAGCTGCTAGACTATATTAAGGATAGGATATAGAAGAGTAATAGATTACAGAACGCCTAGCTCTTATAGGTGTTTTATTTTATTCTATTTTTAAAAGATTCATAAAAGTTCTCAACCCTATAACCTTAATAGTTACTTTTAGCTATATATATTAAACCTTAGTTTTAATAAGACTTTTTCTATATAGATTGTTACTACGAAGTCTTCTATTACTATAGGGTTAAATATTAGAACTAGGGGTATAATTATCTATAATAATAAGTAATTCCATTACTATTTTAACTAGTTATGAGTTAGTATTAGCATGAATGCTATTATTGGGTAAAATGTATGGTTAAATCTATATATAGAGTGTAGAGCTTAGATATTATTCTAGGTATAGAGCAAAAGGAACCAAATAAATATAATACTAATAACTATCTAAAAGTAGAATAGTATAAAGCCTTATATTTTAACTTAAACTATTAGTAATAATTCGTATAGTAAGGAAATCTAGAGAAATAAATAAATATAAAAATAGAACTAATAGTTTCCATACTAAATAAAGAATTAGTCTCTATAAGAAAGATAATTAAAGGCTTAGTATTTATCTTCTAAAATACTAAAGAGAGGGAAGTAGTAATAAATATAGATTGACATTTATAAATAGACCTTTCTAGTAAATCGCTAACTAAATTACTCAGATTAATTCTAAATAAAATAATTATAACTACTTTAGAAGAACTTCATAATTCAATATTAGAACTAAGGAAATTATACTAATTAATATTCTTCTTTATAAATTCAGATGGTTACTTATAGAAATTATACTTACTATTTACTAATACTTATTAATTAGAAATATATATATACTTCTTTTGAAATTAATATTCTATAAGTTAAAAGAGTATTCTAATAGATATCTAGATAAATACTTAGTATTATAAATAGAGATTTATTACTAAATTAGAAATATTTACTTAAGAAGTTATGGGAATAAGAAGACCATTTATATATTATATTTTAATAAGATAGGAGAGAATCTTAAGGTATATATAGAAGTATTTAGAAAAAGAGATAAAGTTATTATAATAATCAATATCTTTAAAAACCTTATAGATAAGTAGGACATATTTAATAGAATTATAATGAAGTCAGTCTTAATCTTTAAACATACTAACTATATTATTACTTTCAAATTAGATAAAAACTACTTTTTCAGTTTATATATTTATCGAATAAGTAGTAATTAGAAGAATTGAAACTATATACTATAGAGAACCTAGCGAATAGACATATATAAGTATTTATAAATAAAGTAACTATATTTATCTTTTTTATCTTAAAGAAAAATAACTCTTTATATTTATATATTAACTATAGGGACTTAAATAAATTTATAATTAAAAGCTAATACTTATTATTACTAATTAGTAAACTTTTAGATAAATTCTAAGAAGTAATATAAATTTCAAAGATTAATTCCAAAGATACTTAGCAATATACCAAAATTCAATTAGAAAATTATTAAAAGATAGTATTTAAAACATAATATAATTACTATAAATATATAGTAATACTATTTAATCTTATTGATATATTAGTAATTCTTCAAACATATATTACCTATATACTTACTAACTTAATTAATATATATTATATAGTATATATAGATAATATTATAATATACATAATAAACATTAAAGAATACTACATTAAGATATTATTATAAATACTCATTAGATTATATAAGATATACCCTTTTACTAAACTTTCTAAATATATATTCTACATAGAAAGAATAAGCTTTCTAAATTATAGACCTATTTAGGAGGGAGTTAAAATAACTTAATTAGAGTTTAAACTATTACTAAATAGAATTATTAGAAATATTCAAAACAACTTTAGATATTCCTAGGCTTTTATAACTTCTACTATATATTTATAATTAATTATCTAGAAGCAATAAGATTACTGATAATATTTGTTAAGAGAAGGATAAGAAAAGAGTCTTCTTATAATTATAAAATATAAAGTCTATATCCTTAATATTATAAGGCACTTTCTATTTAGTAATTATATTTCAATACTAAGACTTTGTTAGAAATATTAAGTTAGAAATAGATATATTATAATAAGTAGTTTTAGGTATCTTATTATAAAAAGACAGAAGGCTAATAATAACTAATTACTTATTATTTATAAAAGACTTAATAAGATAGAATAGAAGTAGGAAATAGGTTAATAAGAATTACTAATTATTATTAACGGTTTTAACTTTTAGAAATACTATTTAACAAGAGTTTTAAAAAGGTTTGTAATTCTAATAAACTATTCGGTTTTAATAAATATTATTATCATACTAATATAAGATTTGTAGAAAGAATTTACTCATTAGATTTATAAGTTTTAAATATTTAATTTTAATTTAAAGTATTAGTTTAAAGTTACTAACTTAGTAAATAGACTATTTAAATAGTTAAACTCTATAAAAAAGAAAGTAGAATATTCTAATTTATTATTACTTTTTATAAATAAGTTATAACTTATTAAACTATTATTAATAGATACTTATTAGAATATTACCAAAGCTAAGGGAAATTTAAAGTTAATAAAAACGTTTACTTAAATAGTATAAATATGAAAAAGGTATTTTCATATAGAAGCTAGATTTAGAAGTAGAAAATATTGAACGTTTTAAAAATATTTCTTTTTTAGAAATACTAGAAGTATAATAATAATTATAATTATAATTACTCATGGTAAAGAGATATATAAGTTAATAAAAGATGCTTAATAAATATTAATAAATACAAAGAACTTATAAGAAGTTAGAATTATTATTCTAATATAATATATCTCATATTTAATGGTAAGAAGCTTTATAAAAAAAGAAAATAGTATATTCTATAAGAGATTCTAAAGATATTAAATAGGTTATTAGAAAGTTATAGATTTATAATCAAAGTTATAAGATATATATAAAGAAGGTCTAGAGAATAATTAATAGTTAGAAAGAATACTTAATAAATATAGAAGGAATATTCTTCTTCTAAAGAAGATTAATTATATTTCATATAAAATCCTTAATATATAAAATTGCTTAATTATATTATAATACGAATAAAGTAGATTATAGAAATATTAATAATATTTATAATTTTATAGAATAAAGCTTCTTTTAGAATAATATAATTATAAATCTATAGAATTATATAATATTATGTTAAATCTATTAAAGAATTAGAATATTAAAGTATAAGTTATATAGCTAATTATAATTTCTTTCTATCTTAATTAGACTTTTTTAAGAAATTAGTATAAAGTTTATAATAAGACTTTTAAAATATACTTATAGAAATAGTAATATATATAATATTATCTTAATTATTATAAATAGATATTAGAAGCTAGCTACAAGAGATACTTTAGTAGTACTTTAATAGTATTATAATAAACTTAAAGAATTTATACCTAAAGTGAAAACTCTTTACTAAATTATAAGAATAGTAGTTATATAGAACCCTAATAATAATATCCTATATAAACCCTAAAACTTAGGTTTATAATATACCCCCTACTATCTTTCTACTTTATTACTATAGTAATATCTAATATTGATAATTTTAACAATATACTAGTAATATGTAGTTACTTAAATTAATCTAACTAATTAGAAAAATCTATTTTAAAAACTTCTTCTGAATATTATTAGTATTAGATAGTCCTACTAATAAGAAAATTTAAATACTATTAATATTAAATAGTCTTATTAATAAAAAGATTTATACTATATTTATTTTAAGTAATCTTATATTATATTCTTCTTATTATTAATCTATAAGGAGCCTTTTCCTTCCTCTTTATATAAACCTATCCTTCCTTCCTTAAAATTATATATTTCTTACTTTATACTTATTATAATACTATTATTTCGCTATTTTTCTATTTATATTCCTCCTTTCTATATTCTTTCTATTATTATATCTACTACTATTATTACTAGTTCTAATCCTCCTAATAATAACCTTTCTTATTACTATACTCTTTCTAAACTTACTATTTATATTTATAATAGTTATATTATTAAAAGTAATTTTAATAATAAAGAGAACTAGCCTCTTAATATAATTATTTCTATTTATTTTAACTATTATTCTAAGTATAATAAGAATAGCTTACTTTAGTCTTATATACTAAGTTATAGTTAATCTTACTATAAATATCTAAAGTTAAAAAATAAGTATAAATAGGACTCCTATTTTTCTACTATTAGTCTTAAGTTATATACTACTAGCTACAAAGTTAATTATCTAATTATATATAGTAAATATATTATTACTACTATTATTTCTACTATTAATAAGAAAAGTACTAGTAAGAGCTATTATACTTCTGTTTTTTTACTCGAGTTTTCTACTATAATATAATAGTATAATAACTACTTTTATTATATTTAGTAGGTACTCCTAGTTTATATTACTATTATACTTATTACTCCTTTTATATATATTAAAAGTATTCTTACTCTTACTCCTACTTTTACCCCTAAATAGGTTTTTACTAGCTTTAATAGTATTATATAAATAATTATAAGTTCTTCTTTTCTTCTTTCTTTTTTTATGATACTAACTTCTCTATGGTAGAATATTATAATATATTTTAGTAGTTATACTATACTTTACTAAAACTATAGTTATATCTTTAATCTTATTAATACTAGCTTACCTATTTACTATTACTATATAATTACAGCTCCTATTAATACTAATAATATTCTACTTCTAAATAAGTACTACTTATTACTATCCCTAATAATCAGAAAAAAAAAGAAGATAATAGTAAGAGAGAAGAAGACTTCTAAGAGTATAAAAAAGAATAAGATAATACTAATCCTTTTATTTAATTTATTTATTTAATACTTAAAGAATGAATTCTATAGTAGTTTAAATATATCTCCTATAGACTATTATATTACCTAGTTTATAGTTTGTATAATTCTATATGATTAGTAAGTTAATATTAATCTATTATTCTTTCTAATATTTCTATATTATAATTTAAATTATAATATAATTTTATTTCTAATAAAGCTTTCTAAAATTTCTTATATTAAAATATTATAACCTTTCTATTTAACTACTATATTATACTTATATCCTCACCTTAAGGTATTCCTTACTATTAATATCCCTTTAATTTTATATTGCTCTTAGACCTTACTATCTTCTTTAATAAGAATTAAAATAGAATTAAAATATAGACCTATATATTATTAAGATAATAATAAGCTATCTTCTACCTTTTTAATAAAATTAATATAAAACATTAAATAGATATTCCTAGAAATATCTAATATGATATTTAATAGGTTTAATATATCGATTATTTAATATTTAAAAGTTACTTAATTGAATTTCTTATTTAACTAATTTATCTTAATATAATATAGTAATAGCTATACTTTATCCCTAACCTAGAACTTCTTAGCTATTTATTATATTTAATTAGTATTTATTTTATTATATTACTATATATATACTATTACTATTTAAACTATAGTAATACTATCCTTAAGTTAAGATAGAAATATTAAAATACATCTTAAGTTAGAATAAGTAGTCTATTCTATTATTAGAAAATATAGAATAAATATAATATTAAACCTATTTAGAAACCTATTTAAACTAATCTTAATAATTAAAGAATCTTTATTTTTTAGTATTAATTAGTATATAAAAAGATAAGCTAATTAGTTTAATTATAAGAAGGTAATATATACTTATAAGAGTATTTAAACCTTAAATATGACTTTCCTTATTTTATTATTTATTTAAAAGTAAAATAATATTAATAATAATTACTATACTCTTATTAATTAGTATAATATTATTTAAAAAGTACTAATTTAATTTGAATTATAATTAGTAATATGTAATATAAAAAAACTATAAAACTACTATTAGATATTTTAGAATCTTTCTATATAAACCTTAGTAGTTATAAATATTATAACTTCTAACTAGATATATTTAAATAGCTAATTTATAATTACTATTAGAAATTTAAAATCCCCCTTTCTAATAGATAATAGCTCTATTATATAGTTAATAGAAATCTATAATTAAAACCTATTAGGAATTAATAGGAATTATAATAAGCTTTAGTAGTATTTATAACTTTTATATAAATACTAATAGATATTATAAATTTAGTAAAAATATTTAATATCTCTTAATATACTATCTTAATACTAATCTTATAAAAATACTATAAGTATTAAATTAATATTAAAATAGTTTAGAACTAGAAAGCTATAAATTATTTAGAAAAGTATAATTATTAATAACTTATACTTAGAGATTTAGATTTAATTCTAATATAGTAAAATATTATTCCTCTTTATTATATAATTCACTACTTATATCTATATTAAAACTTCTAATATAAATATCTTTACTACTTAGTAAATAATTTCTAAATAAATTCTAAATATTAATAATATTATAATTATTTAATTCTATAGTATAAGTAATATTATCCTTTAAAATATAGTATATCTATCTAGTAATTTATTAATAGTATAGTAATAAATATTTTCTATTTATATAACCCCCTCTTAACTTCTTTCTATCTATATATTATAAATTAGAAATACTGAAAAAACCTACTTTTAATTTTGAAATTAATTTAGAAAGATTAAAAAACTTATATCAGAAATCTTAATTCTATTATATTATCTTAGCTTTATTAGGAGAAAGTATTAAAATACCTTATAAAATAATCTAAATAGTATTTTAAAATAAAAATAAACTTTAATAAAACTTCAGCCTACTTAGTTTATTATTTTATAATAAGTCTTAAACTTATAAAATATTCTAAAGGTTTCTAATTAGATAGAATAATAAATGGTTTTATTATATTTTATAATTCTACTAACTATACTTTTAGATATAATATAACTATTAGTAATTCTTTATTATGAATTATATAATTCTATTAAATTAGGATAAGCCTAGTTGAATAATAAGTAACTAATTATAATATATTAGTCCTATTTTCTTATAAAAAATAACTATTTAATACTACCCCTAAGTAATCTATTTCTATTATTATATATTACCCTAGATCTTATTATACTATAATTAGTTTTGAAGTAAAAATAAACTTAAGTATTTTAAATACCTATTAATATATTATATTTTAATAAAATAGTATTTCCTTTTATATTAATTATATAAAAAACTCTATTAAACTAGAGAAATAATTAATTAAATTATAATAGAAATTTATAAAACTAAAACAGCTCTAGATACTATAGATATTCTTTAAGACGTCTTATTTCTATATAACTTTAATTTCTTTAGAATTATAATAGATATTCTCTTATATCTTAATAATAAAACCTAGATATTTAATTTATTTTATAGAAAAATCATATTTCTCTAAGTCTAAATATAAGTTAGTGTTTTATAACTACTTAAAAATTGCTTTAGTTTTATTTTTATAATTATAATATAATTTATAATTATAAATCAAGGTATTATCTAAATAAGCTATAATAGAATTATTAAAAATACTTTAAAATATATTATTAATAAATTATTAGAGTATTATAAATATACTTATTAGTTTAAAAAGAGTAATAAGCTGTTGAAATAAACTGAAGTATATCTAAAAAACAACTTTATATTTATCCCCCTCTATAATTTAAATCCTATAAAAAGCTATTTAAACATCTATTTTTATAAACTCTATTATTTTAAATAATAAGTATAATATCTCCTTAATTAATAATAAGATATAATAGTTATAAATACTAATAATATTGAAAACTTAATAATCTATATAGAACTATTATTTTCCCCTCGGTCTTTTAATAAAAAAGATAGATATTCTAACTATAGATAAACTAGTTTAAACCTAATCTTTATCTATTAAATCTATAACTTGATATTAAACCTTAAGGAGGTAATTCCTTAGTATATTATAAAGTAGCTCTTATAGTAAGTCTAACTTAATCCTATTTAAATTCTCCTTAAAATAGATATAATAATTAAGAAACTTCCAATAAGATAAGAAGCTAGAAGCCTTATTCTTATTAAATAAGTTTATAAAAGAAGTATAAATAACTAGTAATATAAATATTAGTTATTCTAATATAACTAGTAATATAACTATTAGAACTATATTAATCTATACTAAATAAATTACTAATTATTTATATCCCCCTTCTCTTAGATTAAAAATATTATAACTAGTAACTTAATAAGATCTATAAATCTATTTATATATATTTCTTTTAGTATATTACTAATAATCTAAGTAATTAGACTACTAATTATACCTATCCTTAACCTATTCATTATAAGATTTAAAATAACCTTTCTATATTATAATTATAATCTTTTAAAAGTAGTTAGATATATTATCTTTAAAATTATATAGAATAAAGTTCTAGATATCTAACTATCTAAATTAATATATATTCTAATTATTCTAATAATATAAGTTTCCTAGTTAGTATTGAAAATAATCCCTAATTAGTATAACTATAGTAATATAATTAATATAAAACCCTACTATTATATAAATTCTTTACTAACTACTTTATAATAATTATAATTATTATTAATTTAAATAGAGATAAAAGACTTATTATTTATTAATATAGAGACTAAAAAATATAACTTATCTATCTATCTCTATATCTCTCTAGTCTTATCTATCATTATAATATTATTATTAATAGTTATACTAACCTACCTTTTAAAGAGCTTTTTTTAAAAGGCTAAACTTTTTCCTTATTATTTATAATCCTTTTATTTAACTATAAAACCTAAATATTAATATTAGAGACTACTAATAAATAAATAAGGTATAGCTTATATTTAGTAACAAAATAATCTCTAATACTATAATATATATAAGTACTAACTTATATATATATTTAGATAACTGAAAAATCTATTTAATAAGCTTTATATATACCTATAATAAGAGTTAATTAAAGCCTACTAACTATAGCTATTTATCTATTTAATCCTTTATAGTAGGAAAGAGTAGTATTATAATAATATTATACTAGTACTAGAGTAGCTTAAGCTACTTTTATACTTATTATCTATATATCCCTATTCTAATTAACTATTAGCTCTAGCTAGAATAAAAGCTATAACTTACTATAATTTCACAACTCTATATTAAAGATCTTAAAATCTATTATAATTATATAGTAATATTAGACTATAGTATAATAATCTATCTAGTTAATATTATAACTAATAGTTATTATTCAAATTTAATAAGAGAAAGTTAGTTAGAAATAGTTTAATTAAATATCCCCTACCTAGAAGTACTTTTTTATTTATCTTATAGCTAATTTAAACTTAATAAAAAACTTAGTAAATATCTATTTAAAATCCTAATATAAATACTAAATGTTCTTAAAAACCTAAGTAGTATAATAGGAATTCTTATAGTGTTGAGTAAAATATTAAAAGAATATATTAATATTCTAATATTATTAAAACTTTTATATTATATAAAAGTTATTAACTTATATTTAGATTCTAAATAATGAATTAGTCTATAAGAACTACTAGAAGTCTTCTAATTCCCTAATAAAAACCTAATTAACTTTTAATTTATATTATATAATTATCTTCTATATATAAAAATAGAAAATATTACTATTAACAAAATACTAATAAAAGTAGTTGTTTTTTATATAAAATATTTATATTACGTATAGAACTATTTTATAATCCTATTAAAACTATATAAAAACTTCTTAGAAAGATTAGTTTTGATCTTCAATTAAATTAATCTACCCCTAGTTTATTAGAACCCCTATTAAAAGTTCTATAATATTAATATTTACTATTAATTTTTACTATCTTCTATTCTTTTTATATAATCTAATATTTATTCTTAAATTAAACTTAAATAAGAAGTTTATTAATATTAAAAACTAGTTATAAGAGATATTTCAATAATATTTTAATAGTATTATAATAAATTTGAAGAGTTTATACCTAAGGTGAAAACTCTTCACTAAACTATAGGAGTAGTAGTTATATAGAGCGCTAATAGTAATATTCTATATAAACCCTAAAGCTTAGGTCTATAACAATACATTTATAATATCTATAATATCAATTCTTATCATAAGAAGTATAATAACTAAAAACTTAAAAGTAATATTATATAAAAAATTAGAATATTGATTTAATATTCTAGAAGATATTATTAATAATAGAGATAAACCTTTTATAAGTTAATTTTAAAAAGGATTTATAATAGAATGACTTATTAAATAATGATTCATATTAATATGTTACTTATAAGTAGATAGCTAAATAGAATAAATAGAATAAATATTTAAATATTACTTTAAATAATTTATTAGCAATTTATCTACTATTCAGATAATATAGCTAAGAGAAGTTATATTTTTATATAATAATAGTAAATATAATATTACTCAACACCTGTTAATAGAAAGCTTATATAGATTCTATTTAAAAAGAGTTAAATATATAAGAAAGGAAGATTTAATAATATAAGGTATAATTAAGTAGACTACTTATATTAATTAAATATATTACTAAATAATAGTAGATTAGTAAATAGTAGTTAATAACTAGGTAAGAATACATAACTTGAGATATTGATTATATATATGTAATTAAAGAGTAGTCATTAGGCTATAAATAAAGAACTTGAAATTTAAATATAAGAAGTTGATATTCAAATGAATTAAAGTCTTAAGAATAAAAGAAATAGGGAAATAAGTATTTAAAGTATATCTATTAGAATGATACTATTAGATATATAATATTCTCCCTATCTCTTCATTTACACTATAGATAGAATAATAAAAAGATATAAATAATTAGACTATTTCTTCTGAATTAGAAGATAACTATATAAAGTAAGAAGTAAAAGAAATTGTAAAAAGGTAAGGAAGTAGAACTAATAAATGCTTTTTCATAGAATAGGCTGAATAATTTATGGAATATAATATATGAGAAATTATAATTAACTTAAGTAATTTATAAGACGTTATTTAGAAATCTGAAAAATAGATAATTTAATATTATAAAAAGTAAAATGATTAGCCCAATATAAATATTAAGAATTTAATAATAGTATTTAAAAAGATTGCAGAAAGAATTCTATTAAGTATTTAAATAAATTAAAATATTATTCTAAAAGATAAGTTTTTAAATTAGATAATTATAGTTCAAATACTATTTTGAAGAGTATATCTCTAAATTAGAAACACTAGTGTATTGTAATAATAACTTGATTAGTATATATAAAATAATATAATCTTTATATTTAAAACTTAGATATATTCTTATAAACGTATTTCTCATTTTTCTTTATAGGACTAGTAGGAATAGTAGGTATTATAAGAATAATAAGTATTATAAATATAATAATACTATAAATATAATAAGTATTAAACGTATAGTAGCCTTCTTAGTAGTAAGAGCCTTTTTTAGAAGTATAATTCTTTTAGTTGGAATAGCTTTCTTAAGAATAGCAATTTTAAACCTAGTAAACCTATTTATAGTAAGTTAGTAGGTATTAAATATAAAGGCTATAAGAATAAATATAATAGTATTTAAATAAGTCTTATACTTTTTAATAGGAAGTCATTCTTTTTAAATATCATTATTCTTAAGCTTTCTTTTAATATTAAGTATAATAATATTATTAGGAGTAAGGTACTATTAAAGGGTTATTAAATAGATTTCAGTAGAAGAAATATAATTATTTCTAATAAGTCTAACTATATTAATATTACTATTAGTATAATAAGAGGGTTATAGAAAGTTTTCTTATGACTTTAGATCTTTTATTCTTATTATTATAATTATCTTAATTATTAGTATTATTTTAATTATTATTATTACTATTGCCCGCTTGACGTAGTAGTTTAACGTCTAGCTAGTTCTTACTACTATAGTAAGAGTATTAGGTTCGAATCCTATAGTAGGTAAGTATAACTAGTAGCTATATACCTTCTGATTATATAAACTATATAGCAACTACTACTAGCTATTAGCTCCTACTATTAGCTATTTATAACTAGTAACTATTAATAGCTAGTAATAATTACTACTAACTAGCTAGTATTAATATTATATAACTATTATCCTTTAAAGAAGTAAACCTAATAGATAGACTTATACTTTCCCTATTTATTAGTAATTATATTAACTAACTATATTATTACTATTTAAAGTTTCCTCAATTTAAATAATTCCTCAGCCTTAGTATTATCTATAGGATTTAGAAAGTAAGAGCTAACTATTAGTTATAGCTTCCTTTAAAGGACTTTCAAAAGGTATATGACTTTAAATAGATTAAAGACCTTTGATACAAACTAGTTATTATTACTATTATTTTTCCCAAAGTAGATAATAATAAATAAGAAATATATATATTATAATATATAGTAAGAATAGATCCATAAAGAATAAGCTAACTATTAGTAATAATACTAAGCTATTTAGATATATTATATTTAGAATAAATAGTAAAATAATAGTAAAACTAATTATTAAATTAAAATAGTCTTATTATAATAAGAGTTTTAATATCTTGAAGTATTAAGGTATAATAACGTGAATTAAAGAAATAAATAAGTTGTTATTCTAAAGTAATAATAACACTATTGATATAAAAATGAATAGACTATATAATATATAAATAGTAAAATGTTTTGTCTTTAGACTTTATAATTTCAAGCTATTTAATTAATTAATAGTAATAATAAGGTAAGTATTTGGTAAACTAATAATAATGAAGTATATAGTTTTTAAATATTTATAAATAGATAATATCTCTTAGAAGAGAGGATATTTTAAACCAAGTTTTATCTTCTTTATATTTATAAGAGGGTTATAAGTAAAATTACTTATATATTATTATTTCGCTAAACTTATAATAAGAATATAGAATAACTTATCTTTATATTGAAAAGTTAACCTATCTTACTTAAATATTTAATAGTAAATAATAATCTAATTCTAAGTTACCTAAGTAGTACTATTTAATTTGAATGAAACCTGAAAAATAAATATCAATATAAGTAGTAAGTATATAGTAAAAGAATAACTTATATAAATAGATTTCTATTTATTCTTCTTAAAAAAGACATACTTTAACATATAATTACTAATCATATAGAATACCATTTCTATATTAAGATACAATAAGAATAATTAACTAAAGTAAGGTAAATAGTTATTAGGTTGTAGGTTAATAATAGTAATATAAGATACTTTTATGGAATATATAATATATTAATAATGAAGAAGAAGAAGGAAAAGGGAAGAGAAAGAATGATACGTTAGGAATAATTAGTAAGATAATATAGATGGATATTGAAAAGATAAAAATAATAGAAATAAAAATATAGAAGATAATAAGATATATATGGAAGAAATAGATAATACTTACTAAATATATAGTAAAATAATATAAAGAGTTATAGTAAAGTTTGAACAATTATTTCTATTAGAAAAGTATTATGAAGATTAAAAGTATTAGTATATTACTAGGATAATAGTAAATATATTTATAAATATTAATTTATAATTAGAAAGAAAGGTAATAGCTCATTTTCTATTTTAATTATTAGTAGATATATTATTTCTTAAAGTATAACTTTAGCCTTCCTACCCCCTTACTAATTATTATAACTAGCTTCTAGTTAATTAAAAGCTAAACTTCTTATAGCTATAGTAACTAATATACCTATTTTATATCAACTGTTTAAATAACAAAATCTAATAGCTTCTTTTATAATAACCTTATAGTCTTATGTCTTTATATCTTTATAGCTATATATAATTTAAATATCTTGAGATATTCAATTATTACTAGCTATAAGTACTCTATTTCAATATTTATTACCTTAATATCTATAACTTTAATATCCCTTAGACTAAGTCTTACTTACTCTTAAGATAAGACTTTATACTATTAATATAAAATGTCTCCATTGTTAATATAAATTAATTGATAGTTTCTATATAAATATAATAAGACCCAGCTTACACTTGTTATTAGATAATTTTAATATATTAATTAAATATAATTAAGAAATAAATAATACTTATATATATATAGATATTTCGAATATAATTCAATATCTTTTGAAACATCTAAAGTTATATTACTATAATACTTTAAAATAGCTAATAATTAGCATTATAATAAGATATTGATATTAAGATATTTCCTCATTAATACTTCGTTTTTAATATTATTAACTTAAGATAGTAAGTTATTACTTAGCTACATAATATTCTTTTAAATATCTATAGACTACTTATTAATTATAATATAGAGAATAATTTTATTTAGGTTTTTTTAGAAACGTAATAAGTTTAATAATAATAATTATAATTAGATATTTCTATCTTTAGTTTATAATGTTCTTTTTATAAATAGCTATATAGATTTTGAGGACACTTTAGTTTTATCATAAAAGTATGATGTATTACTACTTTAGCCGCCAGACTATATTAAGGATAAAATATAGAAGAGTAATAAATTATGAAATACTTAGTTTTTATAGGCGTTTTATTTTGCTCTATTTTTAAGAAGTTTATAAAAGTTCTTAACTCTATAATTCTAATAGTTACTTTGAGCTATATATATTAAGCCTGAGATTTAATAAGACTCTTTCGAGTTATTATTATAAAGTCTTCTACTATTATAAGATTAAATATTAGAACTAGGGGTATAATTATCTATAATAATAGGTATTTTTATTATTATGTTAATTAGTTATAAGCTAGTATTAGTAAAAATACTATTATTAGGTATATTCTATAGTGGAATCTATATATAGGGTGAAGAGCTTAGAAACTATTCTAGGTATAGAGTAAACGTAACTTAATAGACTTCTAGTAATATATCCAATTTAATTTCTTAAGTATCTTAATAATATTTAGATAGTTTCTTGAGGGTTTATTATAGAATATTACTAGTAGGTTAACCTAAAGTTAATATCTATTTGGAATAATTAGTTTCTTTTAAAATCTTACTTTATTTTCTTTACTAATTGATTAATTATTATTCTTTTAGTATAGCCTTTTCCTTCTTCTACTAGTTGGAATTTTTGTTTTTCATTTATTAGATTCTTTTTCTAATACTTTTTCTAGTTTTCTTAAAATAATACTTTCTAGATTTACTAGTAGTTTGTAATTCTAGAAGAATATTATTACTTTTCTATCTAAGAACTAACTTAAGAAGTCTTATAGAAAGGTATTTCTAATGTTTTAAATTTCTCTTTCTATAAGTTAATAATCTAATTATCTTAATAGATATCTATTAGATTTTACATCTCTAGCTGGGACTTAATAATATAATTAAATAATAATATATCTTAAAGGAGTCTTATCTAATAATTATCAAGTTAGAGTTTTACTATTAAATATTAATAATTTAAGTAATTAGTAATAAAAGTAAATTTATATTATAAGTATAAGAAGCAGTATTTCTATATAAATATTACTCTATAAATAATTAGTAATTTAACTTCTAGTATACTATGTTTTAACTCTATGCTTCTTAACCTCTATAAAAAATAAGTTAGTAGTTATTACTATCTTTCTTCTAGTTAAGTAATTATATTGTTTATAGTAAAGTTAGAGGTATTTCTTTCTATTTAAATTAGGAGAATTAGATTAAAGTATTATAGAATAAGTATTCAAATAAACTTATTTTATAGATCTTTAAAAGTTCTAATTATTCTAAGGGTTATTATATTTTCCCTTTTTCTTTATTTAGTTAGCTAATTAGTAAGTTTAATATACATTTGAAAATAGTTATAAATTAATTCTTCATAGAATCCTATAAATTTTAAAACATCTAGATCTTTCGAATACTAATAAGTAGTAGTTATTCCTTAATTATTGATTTTCTTTCTTCTTTTATAGCAATATTTCTAGGGGAAATAATAAAATTTAAAAACTTAATTGCTTACGTGTGAGATGTATATTTTCCTAGGTTGATATATAGCTTTATAATTAATAACTAGCTGAGCATTTCTTTTACCATTTTGATATAATCTTTTTAAGCTTAGCAAATATTAAGATATTATTCAATTGGATAGTATATATAATATTTATAAGGTTTATGAAATTATTTTTAATATATAATTAGAAGATTACTAAAATATTTACTAAACTAAATAATATTATATAATACTCAAAAGACTTATACTATATCTAAAATACTATCTGCTACCTATCTCCTAACTATATATAAACCTAGTAATATACGTTCTTTTAGATCTAGCTTAATAAACTATAGATTTTCTTTAATAGTTTAAAATCTCAATAATAAGTAGTAGTAATATATAACTCTTAATAACAATATTATTTAGATTTTAGTAATCTATATATAGCTTGAACTTATTTCTTTTTAGAATAAATGAGATTAATACTTCTATAAGGGTTCTCAATGTTTTGATTTATTCCTTTTAGGAATTAATATAAGATATTGATTTAATTCTTCTAACTCTTTTTCTATAAACAAATAGATAAGGATTTATAAAAGCTTTTTATTTCTTTTGAATTTTATTATATATATAAGTACTTTTTTCTATAGGGATACTAATTTTCTTTATATTAAAAATGTAAGATTATTCTTAGTATTCTGATAGTAATTTGTTAAGATTAGGTTTCTTTTTATTTAAATCTCTTATAAGTTATTATTACGCGGCTTATTACTCTTCTTATACTAATACTAATATAACTAAGATTATTAATATATACTTAGATTATTTCTTAGTTTTACTAATTACCTTAATTCTATATATTGATTTAAAGTTAGTAATAGTCAAAGAATAAGTCTTGTTTAGAGTTTTCTATTTTACGTTGAAATTCGCCTTTTTTGGTTAGGGGATTTCTAAAGTTATATTATATTTACTGATATTATTTATTTAGAATGGAAAGGACTTTATCTATATTATATTAAGGTTATTTGTAATCTTTATAACTATAGTTTATATTTTATATTGAAATATCACTTTTCTTTAGAAACCTCATATCTCTAATCTTAAGCTAACTTTTATAAGCTTAGTATTATGTATCTTCTACTTTAAAATATTCTTATTAACGTTTAGGTTAATAAATACCTTTCATTTTCCTAATTCCTCTCTATATAGATTAATATTTTAGCTTTAAAGTATTAGTAAAGCTTTAGATCCTATAAAATATAAATACTATTAGTTTTCATCTTTATAGTATAATAAAGGCTTCTAGTATATGCAGGTCTTTTATAACTATAGTAAGTATCCTTGCTATATTAGTATAATATATGATTTATCTTTCTATAATTATAATACTTAGGTAGCCCCTAAGGAGTAGCTACTTAGGGCTTTAAGGTTTCTTCTTATTTAAGCTTAGGTAAAAGAGTAATTATAAGAGATAATTCTTTTAATTAGTTTTCCCTATTTAGTTCTTAAGTCAAGATACCTATCTATATAACTAATAGTCTATAGTTCCTCTACTTTAGTATTTTAAAAATAGCTTTTACTAAGATAGATTAACTTAAAGATTACCTGCCTATTTTTATTATTTTAATTGTATAATTTATTTCCTATCATATAATTAATAAGTTTCTATTTACAATTATATATTTCAATTGAAATAATAAATGATTAATAATATTAATAACTCAGAGTCTCTATAGTTAAATATTAGGATGTTCTTCTTTAAAAGGCTTATATATATTAACAAGTTATTAATAGTATTAGCTAATTCTTTAGCGGATTATATCTAATTTAACTATTATTATAATAGCTTAGGTATTATTATCATTTATACTAGACTTTAGTTATTCTTCTATTATTACTTAAGTAACTTATTTAATATTATTATTAGCAATAATAGTAACTTACTTAATCTACTAATGAGATATAATTCTTTTACATATAAGTTTATATACTAGACTTTTTGTTATCTATAGTAAAGTTATTCTCTATTATAGTAAACTATCCTTATAATTTAAATAAAATATTATTGAAATTAGACTTATTACATTCCTAGTATTTAATAAGTGCTAATTATTTAACTAAAGAATCTCTTCTTTATTTTTTAAAGTTAAATATAGAAATAGAGAACCTTTTAGTACTCTCTTTTTCTAGATTATCTCTCCTATGTAATACTATTAAACTTTCTAACTTCTATTTCTTCTTTAACTTCTTTACTTCTTCTTTAATTAATTAGTCTTAGTTAGTTTTAGAAATATTATTATTATTCTTAAGGAGTAGTTATTTTTCTAGTTTATTAATATTACTATTGTTTATAATAGAAGTTAGTTCTCCTATTAAATTAAATCTAGACCTTTGAGTCATTTAAATAGTAGGTTTTCAATATAGTATTATTATAGTCTTATTAGTTAGTATATTTAAAAATAGGTAGAAGTTTAAATATACTAGATAGAATTTATATTAAGTAGTAAGATCTCTTGATACGTATAAACTATACTATATTACTATTTAAATTTAACTTTCTTCTTATTTAACTACAGTATGATATTGATATTTAAGTTTTATATTATTAGAATATCTATCATTCTAGTAGCTAAAGCTAGTATATAGAAGCTCTAGTAGCCCCCTAGTACCCCCCTTCTCTATAGTAACCTAATACCTACCTAGTAAATAGTTTCCTATAGTAGCTAATATGGAATTTCTAGAATAGAAATAAATTCTAATTATATATTTGTTATTTTATCTAGAGGGTAATGCATGCTATATGTAATCTTACTATATAAGTATAAAGTGGTATTCTAATTATTTATTATTCTTATTGTTTTATTATGTAGTAATTAATATTATGTAAAGCTTTAGATCTATAGTATAGTAATTACTTACTAATTACTATATATTTAGCTATAGCTAATACTAAGTCCCTAATACCTATTACTAGTAGGGCGTAAAAGATATACTACTATGAATATAGAAATATATATAATTACTATATACCCTATAGTATAATATAATTAATCCTAGTAACTTTTCTTTTTACTGCATACTTTAATACCTATCTATTAATATACAGAATAGTACTTTTAGTAATTTATATTTTTCCCCCTAACAATACCAAAATACCTATTTATTTATTCTATTTAAGTTATATATCTTTCTATTTAAATAGGTATATAGTTTAAATTCATATATCGCTTAAGAGTATAATATAATATAATCTTTATAAATATATTAATATTATTATTATTATTTTTATCAATCTACTATACTTTAGAGAACTTATAAAACTCACATAACTACCTTAATACTATAATATTAATTATAAGGTATTTTTCTTGAGTAATACTAAGTTTTATAAGATATTTATAGAGTAAGTATAAACTAGTATATATAATAGTTAGGATCTAAAGACGTTTTTAATATTAGAAGATTTATTGAAGTAATATATTTATAATATAAGTGACGTTTATACTAATTATTATAATATAAGTCTCTAAAATAAGTATACTCCTAATAGTTCTTTTTTTAGATAGAAGATTAATATATAAAGTCATTATAAGAATTAAATTAATTACAATTAGTAGTAGTTTCTTAACTTAGGATTATTATGAATCTTAATGAAAATGAGAAGTTAGTATTATTCATAAATAAGTTATTAATAAGAATATAAAGATATATCTTAGAAAGATTAACTAATATAAAGTGGAGATTACAATTATATTCATATTTTAAATTTACTATTATTTCTCATGCTCTAAATTGTGAGTTTTAACTTCTTATATATTTTATTAATATTTTTACTTTTAATTGTATTAATAATATGGGATTTGAATTATCCATAATTCTTATAAAAATAGGGTTTAATTAGATAATTTCTACAATACTATCAATAATAATAATCTTACCTTCCTTTTTGATCAATTCTTTGAATAATAGTCTAAATATTATAATAATACTTGTTTTATAGAGGTTAAATATTGGTATTATATCTAGCTATTCCTTAGCTATAACATATACTATAAAATAAAGCTTTTAGCTAAAGTTTAAAGAAGATAAGTTATTTTTATAAATTATAAGACTTAAAATTAGTTAGATTTAAAATAATTAAAGTTAAAATAATATATTACCAACTATTTAAAGGGGTAGGAAACTGTTATCTTTTGCAATAGAAATATCTTATAATATTTACTATATAGTTAAAGGTTTAAAAATAGCTATAAATAGATTTATTATAGTTTTATAAAATCATAGGCTCCTCTTAACTACTAGGGTATTATTTAATTATTATATAAATTGAAAGATAGAATGTAAAACTAATAGTTATAATTATCATTTTAAACGTATTACTATATTATTTAATATTTGTAACTCTTCTTCAATAGTTAGTATAAGAACTAGTAATTAGAAGTCTTTAAATAGTAAGGTAATATTGTTAATTACCTTGAGCTTTAAATTAAATTAGGAATTATAAAGCTTAGGATTATAATATTATTATTATAAAGTAACAAGTTATCTCGAGAAGTATTTTAAATTACAATAACTACTTAAATATCTTAAATACCTATAGAGTATATATACTTTTAGGAATAGTAGTAGATAAGATAAATATATTTACCTAAAATTATAAAGCTTTATCTACCTTAATACTTTATTTTCCTTCTTTAATATATTATATCTTATAGATAATAATACTTTTTATGGTAATTAAGGAGGATATAGTGTATTCTATTAGGAGATAAGGGAAGTCTTTAAAATATAGTTTTATAGTTATAGATTGAAACACTTAAAAGTTATAAGGCAGTTTAAGAATATATATCTCGCTATAGGTAGTGAGGAGGTAGTATAGACTTTACTAATTTCTTTTTCTTATTATATATATATAAGGGATTAGAATAGAAGGATTATAATATAAGAAGTATTAAGGCTATTATATATTACTATAGTAATATTAATAATATACTTAATATATCTATAATAAATCCCTTTTATAGTTTTGTATATAGTATAAACCTAAGTAATAATATTGAGAGAGAAAGTTAAATCTTCTATAAAATAAGAATATATTTTAAAAGTAAGTAGAATAGGTATAAGGTTATTTAATTTAATAGTATTATTAATTACTTTATATATTACTTAAAAGAATACCTTTTAAGTAGTAATAAGTACGTTATTATAGTAAATCAAATATATATAGTAGAAGAATATATATTAGTATTTTACCTTATTAATACTATTATATACTTCAATTAGAATAATATAGACTATTGATCTTATTAGTCGTACTTCTAATCTAAAGTCTTTAGATTGAAATATTGTATTTATATTAATAGTAATACAATTAGGAGGGGTTTAATATATATTAATTTAATATATTTCAAAGTCTCCTACATTACTTTTTCTGAGGTATTTAGTAAAG
>AMCV02000006.1:1884777-1931115 GCA_000350065.2 Colletotrichum orbiculare MAFF 240422
TAATAATAATAATAATAATAAATAATAATAATAATAATAATAATAATAATAATAATAATAATAATAATAATAATAATAATAATAATAATAATAATACTAGCATATTTTACTAATACTAGCATATTTTACTAATACTAGCTATGTAAATAAAAGAGAATGATAGATTACTATAGAATAGATAGGTATTTCTCTTTTTATTCTTTAACATATTTAGGGTAAGAGCTATGTCTATGACAATACTATCACTATTACTAATAATGATAAAAACTACTTAGTATTATTCTATTAAACTTTAATAATTTCAATAGAGATATTAATCTTATTAAGACTATTAATAAGTATATGAGTTATAATTACCTTTATAAAAGCCTAAAGAAGCTAGTATTATATAAGGATAACTTTGTTATTTTTCTAGTCTTTTTAAATAGCTATAGTTAAACTTAGCCTTAAAGTATTATTAGCAATCAAAGCTCTTCATGTAAATAAGAAGTATAAAATTAGAAAAACTAAGAAAGAGTCTAATACTTAAAAGTAAAATATTTAATAATAGTTCTAAGTACTTTAAGTTTATCCTAAAAGTAGCATACTAGATACTACTTTGTTTTAAAAAGATATATATATTAAAATCTATTATAAAAGTTATTATTAGCTAATAGTTAGAAAGACTAAAATAACTTAAAGTTAGAAGTATTATAATTTTAAGACTTCAAGTTGTTATAAGCTAAGCCCTACTAGAACTAGCTACAGCCAGCAGATCTCATTCTGCCGCTACAGACTGTAATAGACCTATTTTATATATATTCTATAGCCTTTCTGAAAACTCTTCTTCTTTAGCTTAGATTCTTTCAATTAAAGCACCCCTATATTTAACTATATAGGCTACGCCCTTTATATATCTAAGCTTAATATTACCTATATACCTTATTACTAATTATACTATATAATAGAGATGTATAATAAGAATAGTCTAGTTATAGACTTTATAGGAGTTTTTACTAATACTATAATATAGTAGAACTAATAGCTTACTACGCTAGCCGATACAATTACCTAATTATAAGCCTATCTAAACTCTATATTATTAAATATATTTATAATAAGTATTAAAGCTACTCTTAAGCTAGCTTTAAATACCAATCTAACTATATTTATATAATGACAACTTATACCTAACCCTAAGAAATTCTTAAGGAGCTATAGTAAATACCTAGCCTAAGCGTAATAAATCTACATTAAGCTTTTTATTAACTATATATTTATTATAAATAACTAGGAAGCCTAATATCTTATTAACTTATATCTAAATATAAAAGTCTAGTTAACTATAGTAGAATTCTATAGAGATAGTAATCCCTAAGACGTATATAATCTAAACAACTTCTTTATATACTTAGATTAGACATATAAGGATCTAAATATAGTAGACTATACCTTAATACGTCTCTTAAATAAGTATATAAAAGACTATAAATACTTCACTAACTTCCTTCCTTATTTTAAGAAGCTCCTTATTATAATAAGTAGTACCCTATAGCTATATACTATATAAATTAGTTATTTATAAGCCGCTTTATCCCTAAAGTTATACTACTACTTAATTAGTATAAATATTAGTACTAATAGTTTTAAGAAGTATATTAATAATATATAATATATAATAGGATAATTAGAAAGTTATAAAATATCATACTTTATACCTAACTAACAAGCTACTAGAATAAACTAGTAATATAACCTAAAAGTAAATAGTAATAATAATATAGTAATAATAGGTATTATTTGAATTATAAAAGTTATAGAAATCTTATTATAAAGCATTTTATAATAATAAGATATATAGAAGTATTTTAACTATTAAGTCTAGAAATATATAGTTAGGAATTATCTAGAGAAATATACTTCTTATATTATTAAAGTAGCTTTAGAATAAGCTTATTCTAGTAATAAAGCTAAAAGCTTAGATTTTAATAGTAATTTAAGAAAAAAATAATTCTAATATGAAATTAAGCCTTAAAACCTATAGAAAAAGAAAGAACTAGTTAGAAATATTTTAAAGTAGAATATAGGATAAGTAGACTTTTTATACTATTAGAAACTTAGATTAATAAAAAATATATTACCTCAGTATTCCTAAATAATAACTATAACATTTATACTATAATTAACTACTATTTAGTTTACTAATTCTATTTACTATATATAGATAGAATACTAAGGAAGCTTAGAGGTTTTATAGATAAAGCGGTATATATATTAATAAAAAACATTATAATATTTAATATTAAACTTAGTAATTATATCTAGAAGGTTTATACCTATATTATTAATAGCCTAGATATTAATATCTTTTTAAGTAAGCTATAGATAGAATATAATACTATTATTTATAATACTTAGAAATACTATATCTACTATAGTAAGAAATAGGTATACGTCTTTTTAATAAAATAAGAAGAAAGTCCCCTAATTTAGGAGATTTAAATAGTAAAAATACTAACAGCTACCTCTTTTACTACAATCTACCAAAAGGCTTCTAAAATATATAGGTATATATATTATAGATATCTTATAGTAAGAGAAATTATATAAGCTATTAGCCTAGTAGATATAGAGAAAGCGCTTTAGGCGAAAGATAAAAAAGACAACCTAATAGTATTACTATACTAAGTATATAAGAAATTTAAAGACTTTTTTAAAAAGAATAAAATATATTTTATACTACCTATCTACCTAAATATAAACTATAAAATCTACCTAGAAAGAAGAAATAATAGTTAGAAATAGCTTCTATCTTAAAGACTATTCTATAATATATCTGAAGAAGAACTATTAGTCTTATAGAAGACGCTCTAGGATCTCCTTAATAAGAAGTTTATATAAATGAATAAGTTATCTATAGACACCTTAATCCTATTTATTAAGAAACCTAAAGGTAAGCTATATTTCTACTATAACTATAAAATGTTTAATATTATTATAAAAAAAGACTATTACCCCCTACTATTTATATTAGAAACTTTCTAACGCGTAGCCTTAGCTATATAGTATATAAAACTAGATGTTATTACTATATTTTATAAAATTAGAATTATAGAAGAATATTAGGAGAAAACTACCTTTTATATATAGTATAGCTTTTTTAAATAACTTATATATCTATTTAAACTTATAAGAGCCTTAGTAATATTTTAATATTATATTAATAATATACTTTACGAATTTCTTAATAATTTCACTATAGTATACTTAGATAATATCTTTATCTATATGATAGAATTTTAAAAAGATTATAAAAAGAAAGTTAAAAGAGTCCTATAAGCTTTATCTACAGCTAGGTTAAATTTCAACTTAGCTAAATATATATT
Organism: Colletotrichum orbiculare MAFF 240422; assembly: GCA_000350065.2. Lineage (NCBI taxonomy): Eukaryota > Fungi > Ascomycota > Sordariomycetes > Glomerellales > Glomerellaceae > Colletotrichum > Colletotrichum orbiculare. The sequence goes on from AMCV02000006.1 coordinate 1,888,143, forward strand.
TTCTATAAAAATAGTAAAGTATATTAGATTTATACTTAAAGCTAGAAAGGGGATTATTTATAATTCTAAAAAAATAAAAGTAATAAATAAGTAGTTCACTTTAATAATAATAAAAACTATAAGGAGTTTTTTAAAATTTACTAATTATTACTATATATTTATAAATAACTATACAGTTTTTATAAACTTTCTAAATATTTTAATAAAGAAAGGTATAATATTCTATTAAAAAGAGAGGGAAAAAACGCTTTTGCTATTCTAAAAAACTATTTTATAAAAATTTCAATCTTCTAATACTTTAACTTAAACCTAGTGACTATTATTAAAATAGACTATTTAGAGTTTATACTTAGAAATACCTTCTTATAAGAAGATATATAAAGGTGTTACTAGCTAGTCACTTTTTACTTATAGAAACTATCCCTAATATAATATAACTACTTAATCTATAATAAGGAGCTCCTAGTAGTAATATCTTACTTTAATATTTAAAATATAAAACTAAAGAATTATAATAAGTTCTAAGTCTTAATAAACTATAAAGGCTTTAAATTCTTTATAAAAAAATAGAAACTTAATAAATATTAGAGCTAGTAGGCTAAATAATTAGCCTACTACTAATTCAAAATTAAATATTAACTAGGCTACTTAGCCGCCACGCCAGATATACTATTAAAGTATAAGTAAGATACTCTAGCTAGCTAGGAAAATAAGAAAGAGTAAAGCAGAATAATCTAATTAATCTTAGACTTAACTTAGCTATATTAGATACCTATACTAGCTATATAATAAATATAGGAGCCTAATAGGTTTAAAATCTTACTATTATAGGTTTTTAATAATAATATAAACCTCTAGAAGCTATAGGACGACACCCTACCTAAAGATAAATAGTATTCAGAAGCTTACTAAATTATAACTAGAAGAAACTACACATTCCCTATTATTACTAGAGTTAAAATTTAAATTATAAAGTATACCTTTAATATACTAAAGTGTTTTATATAGAAAGACTATATATAGATACTTAGGAATATAAATTAAGAATACTAAGATAATACCTTATAAATAACTATAATATAAAAAGTCTATAACTTCCTTCTAACAAGTTACCTTAAAAAGAATAATATATTGAAAGTAGTATCATACTAATACTACTAGCTAGACCTCTTATAAAATATATAACACTTTATATAGAACTATAATACTTATCATACTAGTATAATCTAGAAAGATACAAAAAAAAGGCTTCTATAATTATTACTTATATTAGAGAAAGTTTATAATAATTTTATAATAGACTTTATTACTAAACTACCTATATCAACTAAGAGTAATACTTATTTTATATAAGTCATTATAAACTAATTAAATAAGTTAGTTATACTAGAGCTTATAGTAATAATAAAAGTAGAAGAATATGTAGAATAATTCCTAAATTACTATTTTTAATTCTATAGGATCTTAAGAATAATTGTTAGTAATTAAGGGAGTAATTAGACTAGCTATTTTTAGAAGAGGTTTTACAACCTCACTAATATAAAGTAACGCCTAAATACTATATATTACTTATAGACTAATAGAACTACTAAATAATTTAATTAGGAAATAGAAGCATATTTTTATATAATTATTAATTACACTTAAGATAACTAAAAAGCCTATTTTCTAGTAATATAATTAGCCTTTAATAACTATATAATATTAATAATAAGAGTTAGCCCCTTCTTTTTAGAATATAAATACTACGCAAACCTTATATCAATCTATAATATAAATAAGAATACAGAAGATCTATATAAATAAAATACTAACACTTTAGTCAGTAAGTTAGTAGAAATAATAAAAATAGCTTAGGTAGCTATAGCACTTACTTAGTAGAAGATAGAAGACTCTACTAATAGTTAACAGAAGGCTACTAAGAAGTTTAAGAGAGAAGACAAAATATAACTTCATATAGCTAACTACTACTTACTTCACCTATATAAGAAGCTTAACTAATTATACTATAAGTATAAAGTATTAAATATTATTATACTTATAGTAGTAGAATTAAATATACCTAGTAATATTTACTTTAGATTCCATATTAATACCCTACATAAAGCTACTTAAAATCTATTACTAGGATAGATTATATATAATTACTAGCCGCTTTTAGTATAAAATAATAAAAAGAATAATAAGTAAGAAGTTAAAGAGGTACTAGTAGTATATTAGAAGTATATTAGACGAAGTTATTAGAAAGAAATTTATATTAAATAGATAGGCTATATATAGCCTATATAAGAATTACTATACTTATTAGAAAATACTATAATACTTAATACTTATAAGGAGAAATATAGGCTAATTAAAACTAATAATAATAACCCGGTATATATTTTAGATTAGCCTATATAGAAAACTTAAAGTTCAAATATTATAATTATAATAGTTACATATTAAATAGAGTAATATTAAGAGAATAGATAATATTATACCTAAAAGTTAGAAGAACTATTTTAAGCCCTAAAAAGCACGGCAGCAGCAGTAGGTATATAGAAGATAAATAAATAATAAGTTAGGAATAGGGGAATTTTAACCTAAAAATAACAACTAGTAATCTAAGTATTTATTAGTATTATAGTAAGAATAGAAAGAGAATAGTATTTATATAAACCTAAAGCTTTAAAAAAGAGTAATACTACTTAGAAAGAATAGAAGTTTCTTTATAAATAAGAGAAGTAGGAATAGTATTAGTAGAAAAAGCTAGGTAAGTAAGAGATAGTGATATTATAATTATACTAGAGTTATACTTCTTAGCTTTATAATAGTTAGTAGAATAAACTTTAGTAGTAGTATTCTCCTCCTTAGTCTACTTTATAATAACTATATAGAAGGCAGTATAAACCTTACTAAAAGTATTCTTCTATAGAATATATATTAGCTATAGACCTAGAAAGATAATTAAAAGTCTTATATAGTAATTATAAATAATAAGGTTATCCTCAACTAAGAAGTTAGTATAAATATTAATAAAAATATACTAAATAGTAATAGTAGCTTTATTTATCTAGAAAGTATTAGAATAAATAGATAGAAAACTTAAAATATATAGTTATATTTTAATCTTATTATAATAATAGCTAAAAATAAGCCTAATATAGCAAAAATAATAAGTAGTATTAATTACTATAATTCTATATTAATCTTTAGAATAATTAAAAAAAGTAGCTACTATATATTAAGAATATTACAATAGAAGTTAATATCTTTAATACTAAAGGGAATATTATTTATAACAATATAAGTAATATAAGTAAAATAAGAAAGCTTATAAGAAGCGCCCTAGCTAGTAGCAGTAAGAGACGCATAAGTAGAAGAAGTAGTATAAATATATTTAATATAAAACTCTAGTCTTATTATTAATAGAAACTTCAGTAAGATACTTAGAAAAATATATAGTAGAAGGAGGGGTTATAACATACTTAGGGGGAGTAGCTTCCTTCTCCTTACCCTTATTATTTATACTTTTAGTATTTTCCTTATTCTTATTATTATTATTACTATTACTATTATAAATAGTATAAAAGTAAGTAGGCGATATAGAAGTAGTAAGAGAGCAAATAAGTAATATAAATTTAATAAGGGGGTTATTATTAGCCTTATTAGTAGTAAGTTCCTTATTAAATTTATAGAAGTAGCTCTTAACTTTAAAATCTTTAATAGTAAGGAACTACTAGGAATTAGAAATAATTAATAAGAGATTAAAGAATAAATTACAACTTACTACTATAATGATAAAAGTAATATTACGATTTACTATAAGAGAATAATATCAGTAAGGTAATAAAGAGATAAGGTAATAACTAGTCGACTTATAAAAGAAATAAGAAATAAATAGTAATATAGAAAAAAGAGTTAATTAGTCTGATACGTCAGGTTAGCAGTAAGACTAAAACATAATAGTAGTAGTAATTATTAATTTATAACGACTTTATAAGATATATAAAAGAAAAAAAAGAAGCATAAATCGATAGGAAGCCCTAGCAATAAAATACGCCGCAACATATAGGCACCTAAGCGGCATTAACTAATAAAAAAATTAGACTAATAGTACCGCCATTATAACTATCTTATTAGCTAATTAGAAAGGGGGGTATATATAATAGGCTAAGCCTTACTAGAACTAGCTATAGCTAGTAGATCTTATTTTACTACTACAAACTACGACAGACCTATTTTATATATATTCTATAGCCTTTCTAAAAACTCTTCTTCTTTAACTTAAATTCTTTTAATTAAGACACCCCTACATTTAACCACACAGGCTACGCCTTTTATATAAGTAAATATAATAATAGTAATTAGTATAAAGTGATATAATCAACCTAGGTAGCTATAAGGCTATTAGGCTATATAGAAATTTATATAGCTAACTAGCTATATAGAAAGCTATAGTCTTCTATAGCTATATATCTAATTATAATATAATTAGCTAGTTATAGTAGTAATCCAAACTAGTTTTTACTTTTATTTTCAACTTCTTTTTAGTATAGCTTTATAGTTATACTTATAAGTATTGTTTTTAAGAGTTCTTTTCTTCTAGTTTGAATTATTAGTATCTATTATATCTTAATAGAATTCTAATTTAAATTTATACCTATTTCTTCTATTTAAGATTAAAATAGGCAAATACTTCTATACTATTAAAATAGATCTACTACTAGACTTATAGGCTAACTAACTTATTTACAGACTAATACTATTAACTATATTTAAGTATAACTACTTATTTGAATACCTATAGATATTACGACTATATAAGCTATAGCTATAATTATTAATAAAATATAGCTTAGAAGTTATATTAATATAGATATATATATAGAGAGAGTTATAATTATAGCTCTAGTTTGAATCTTATTCTTTACTTTAGTTTCTATCCTATAGGGCTATTTAGATTTTAATTATTTTAGTTGCTTTTTTACTCTTTTTCTTTAGATTTTTAAATATATAGAGGCGCTTAGCCTTTTAAAACTAGTAAGGATTATAATGAACCTAGGTAACTATGAGGCTACTAAGCTATATAGAGATTTATATAGCTAACTAGCTATATAGAAGGCTATAGCCTTCTATAACTATATATTTAATTATAATATAGCTAGCTAGTCGTATTAATAATTCAAGTCGGCTTTTACTTTAAATTTTCAATGTCTTTTTACTATAGATATATAGCTATACCTATAGTTATGTTTTTAAAAGTTCTTTTCTTTTAGTTTTAATAACTATTATTTACCTTATTCTAATAGATTAAAATATAAGTCCTAGCTTGATACTACATATTTTCCATATTAAGCATAAAGCTTGCAATAATAAGATTATATATTTAACTCTTTAGGAATGTTATGAAACGACTTACTTTCATTTCATTACACAAAAAAATAACTTTTTTAAAAAATCAATTCTTCTTTGAAAACACATTTTAATAGTAATTTCTTTAAAAGAATTAATATATAACTTAAACTTCCTTAGGATAATACTAAGGTAAAGAGAATCTGGAGTATTTAAATAATAAATCTTATACTTCTTTATATTATAATTATAAAGGACTAGACTTAGCCTATTTAACCGTAGGTAATATAAAATACTATTTATTTAGAACTCAAAGGTAAAAGAGAAGTTTTTATAAGTGTTAGAGTTCTAGCTATTTAGCTATTACTCTATTAATCCTAATAACCCGTTTTAGGTATTTAAAGGCTTGAGTATTTACTATTACTCTCATACCCCATGTTTTCTATTTATTATAGAAAATTAATTATTAGAGTTAAGGTTATACTACCTTAATTATTTATACTCTAAATTGATTAAACTATAATATTAGAATATTTAGTAAATAGACCACTTGGTGGCCCAAGCGTAACGGAGCCGAAAGCTCTATATAATATAAAATTAACTTTTCTGAAAATAAACTCTATTTAGATATTAATACTGCGAAGTTCCCTACTTTCTGTAGAATTAGAACTTCTTATTATTATTACTATTTATATTAATATTAGTACTATTTTTAGATATTATTCTAAATGACGTATTTTTTGATAATTAAGAGTTATTAATTCCCCTTGACTTTTTACTAGTTATTTATTATTAGTTTAATAGGTTATAAGCCTAGCTTTATATTAACTTCTCTCTTTATATCATATCCCTGTCTATATTCATTATTAATATTAATATCTATATCTTTATTAATACTTATTTAAGTTATACTGGAGACTATACTAATTAATCCTCAGCTTCCCTATACCTATCTATCTATATAAAACTTCTCTTAACTACTTCTATAAAGCTCTATAGCTTATTCTTTTTATACCTATCTTAATTAACTAATTAACTCCTCTTATTAATTAATTAGTTTAATACTAAATAAATCTATAAAGAAATTATATTAATTAGAGTAGTAGGCTTATTATTAAGTTAGTAAAAGAAATAGTTAAATAGTAGAAGCTAAAAATCTCTTATATTTTAAGTCTACTAAAACTTTCTATAAACTAGCTCTTGAGTCTATTAAGACTTTCTATAAACTAGCTTTTAAGTCTACTAAGACTTTCTATAAACTAGCTTTTAGGTCTATTAAAACCTTTATAAATTAGAATTTTAAGTTATTTCTAACTTTTATAAAAAAGTGTCTCTTATAAGATTTAAACTTTAGACTACTATAAGTTACAGGAGTATCAATTTATTATTTAATTATTAAGCTATATTGTTATTAGTTTTTTAGTTAATAATAGTTTACTAGAGTTAGACTTTAAGTATTTTAATTCTACTATAGGAATTTAATTAATTCTTTATTAAATAACTACTTTACTTTCTTAAGTAGTTATTTAAGAATATAAATAATTCTAAATTATACTTTATCCTTAAGTTAAAAGGGATTTAGAATTATAATATTTAATCTATTTATATAAAAGCTTTACTTATTAATAAAAATATTTTTACAAATTTAACTAAGCCTATTTCTAGAAATAATTCTAATAAGTATAATAAGGCTTTTAGTTATATATAGTTAAATTGTGAAGATAGTCTTTTAAGAATTATCAAGAATAATATTAATATTTTCAATATATTTAGTTTTTTAAAAAGACTTTATAAACTAACTAGTTTTTCTAATAAGTTTCTTATTTATAAAGAATTCTTTAATTCTACTTTTAGTAATTTTAAGTTTATAAAGGAATATCTAAATAAGATAAAAAAACTTATTAATAACGTTTCTTATAATAAAGTTAAACTACTTAATTAAGTTATTATTATTTATATTTCAAATAGTTTAGATACAAATTATAAAGGTTTTATTATTTTCGTTATTTAGAGTCTTAGATTTAATAAAGATTCTTATAAGTTAAATTCCTTATTCTCTAATTTATTAGATAAGTTTAGAAGGAAAACTTAAACTTCTTTAGTTAATTTTATAATTAAGAGGAATTTTAAAAATAAAGTTATTAAGTAGTCTTCTCCTAAGGTTATTAAGAAACCTTAGAAGAAATAGAAAAATATTTTCTATAACTATTATAAAAAGACTAACTATACTAAAGAAAACTATTTTAGTCTTTATTTCAAAAAAATTCCTATTTGGATGAAATCTAAAGTTAATAAGAGTTTTCCTAAGTTTTCTAAGAAGAAAAAAGATAAAAAAGATAAGAATTTAAAGTTAGTTAATATTACTTTAGTTTAAGAAGGAATAGTTAAAGAGATTTCTAGTGATATAACTAAAGATTTTATATAATTTAATTCTAATATTAAAGAAATTAAAGAAGAAAAAGAAGATAAAGAGGAAGGTATTAAGTTTAAAAATATAATTCTAATTTAACTTTCTTTAAAAAAAACTTTTATTAAAAAAACTCTAAGTATTTTAATTTTTTAAAAATTTAATAAGTTAGGAATTCTATTAAATAGAATGAAACTATTTTATTCTTTATTAATACTAAAGCTACTATTTATATAGTTAAGGATTATAATCTCTTAGTTAATAAAATTAAGATTCTTTTATTTATTAAATAGGGAAATACTAAGAGATTACTTTAATTATAAAAAGTAATTTGAAAATTATTTTAAATAATATTAAATATCTTTTATATAATATTTATTATATATTATAACTAGGTATTAATCTATTGAGTTAGTTTAAGCTTAACTTAATAGGAATATTATCTATTTTCTTTAATAAACTTATACTATATAATATTAAATAAGATAAACTCTTACTTATAAGAATTAAAATTAATAATTTCTATAAGTTTAGAATCCCTATTTAATTAAGGTAAATAGTCTCTTATACTAATATTATTAATATTAATAACTTAAAATTATAGTATAATAGAATAAGCTATACTAGTAATATTATTAAGTTAATTAAGAATATAATGAATAATATTAGTTATAAGTATTTAAAAGGTAATAAATTACTTATTTGTAAAGTTTATTTTAAAGGTAAGTTTACTAATAAAATTAATAGAAATTTAAATACTTTTAAGAAGTTTGGATATCTTGATTATATTAATTTAGACTTTTATAGACTTATTTTACTAGAGACTTATAATTACTATAAATACTTTATCTTACTTATAGATAAGTATAATAGATTTATCTAGAGAAAGTTATTAAGAAGTAAAAGTTCTAAAGAAGTTACTTTAGTTTTTAAAGAGTTTATTAATATAACTAATAATAATAATAGTGATAAGAGAATTAAGGAAGTTAATATAGATAGTAGCTTTAAGTTTTCTAATAATAGAATAAAAATTATTTATCTTAATAATAGTATTATTTATAATATAAGACTAGTTTATACTTATAAGCCTAATAGTTTAATTGAGAAGGCTATAAGAATTATAGTTAATAAGGTTAGAACCTTTTTCTATAATTCTAGTTTATTTTTATACTTTTAGGGGTTAGCTATTTTAGCTTCTATTTATATTTATAATAGAATGTTTTATTTTTCTATTAAGTTTAAAATTTTATATAAGTTAAAGAATAAAAAGAAACCTTTTATTAATAATATAAAAGTATAGGGTAGTATTTATTATTATAAGGTTAAAAATAAGTATTTTAAGAAATTTAATCTAAAAGTAAAAAAAAGTATTATAATTACTTATAGTTATAATATTTATTTAGTTTAGGATTTTTGAGTTTATAATACTATTTAGTCTAGAGATATAAATATTCTTAAAAACTAATTTAATTCTTAATAAAAAGAAGAGTTATCTATTTTTAATAATATTATAACTACTAGGTCTAGTCAATTTAGTAAAGAGAATAAGTCTAACTAACTTAATTTTAATAATTCTTCTTAAAATCTAATTATTATTAAGTCTAGTAGAGTTTATAATTCTAGTAAAAATATTAGTTATTTTCTTCTTCTTAATAAAGTTAATAATAATAATAGTAATTTAAATCTTTTTCCTAATAAAGAACTAAATAGTTTTTTTATAATTCGTCTTAATAAGGTTATAAATAGTAATAAGAACTTTAAAAAGTCTACTATTTCTATAGAGATTCCTTCTCTAAGTCTAGAAGTTAAAAAAGACTATAAATAGTATTTATATAAAAAGAATATACTCTTTATAATTAAAAGTTATCCTTCTTTAGTTCTTTATACTAACTATAATTAATATAATTATAATAATAACTTATTTATTAATAAATATAATAATTTTAATACTACTAAATATATATTATTAATTAATATTCTAGACGAACTAACTACTTTTTTAAAAGCTATAAGTTCTCAGTTTAGTAATAATTAGATTTAGGCTTTAAATAAAAAGGTTAAGTCTATTAAGTCTATAGAAGTTTAGACTATTATACTACTACTTAATATTTCTTTTATTAAAAAGAATATTGTTAATATATTAAGGGGTAGATAGATTTATAAAATAAAACCTAATAATTAGGATCCTAGTAATTCTATATATAAAGCTAGATAGGTTACTTAAGGTTTCAACTAGTACTTCAGTATTAATTATTTAGAAACTTTTAGTACTACTTATAGGCTTGAAAGTTATAGATATATATTAATTATATCTATTTATTATAGCTAGATTTTAATTCAGTATAATATGACTACTATATTTATTTATATAAAAGTAGATAAAAAGATATATATCAAGTTACCTACTAGCTATATTTATAATAAAGGTTCTAAAAGTTTGGTTTATAGTACTAACTATAAGAATCAGCCTTTTATTTATTTATTAAATAAGGCTTTATATAGGTTAAAATAAAGCCCTAGGCTTTAGTATTTACACTTTAAATCTATCTTATATAAGATTGGTTTTAAAGTATCTCCTTATGATAAAGGAATATTTATACTTAATATTATTCTTAATAAAAGTAAATATTTAGCTATTTTAGTATATCATATTGATAATATGCTACTAGGAGCTAATAATTCTACTACTTCAGTATATATTTATAGTAGTCTTAAAAAGACATAAAAATCTAAGATCTAGGAGAGCCTAATACGTTTCTAGGTAATGATTTAATTATTAACTATAAGAATAAAAGTATAAAAATAAATCAGTTTAAATATACTAATAAAACTCTTACCAAGTTTAATAAAAAGGATATCTATAGTTTTAATACTCTAATAAATAATAAAGCTAAATTCTTTATTAATAAGGATAATATTACTAAAGAAGAAATATTAGAATATCAAAAAGAAGTAGGAACTTTATTATATTTAGCTTTAAAAACCAGGCTAGATATTATTCTAGCTATTACTACTTACTCTTAATTTTCTTTAAATCCTTCTAAAGAATATTTTGTTACTCTTAATAAGATATAGGGTTATTTAAAAAAAGCCTAATTATAGATTAATTTATAATTATAATAATATTAATCTTTTTAATCTATTTAAGTCTATAGACTCAGATTAGGCTAGAGATATTAATAATAGAAAATCTACTTCAATATATATATTTTACCTAGATTTTTATAATATTATAAGTTATAGCTTAGTTAAGTAAAAAACAATAGCTTTAGCTATTTGTCAAGTTGAGTATATAGCTCTAGTAGATACTACTAAAAAAGCTATTTATTTATATAATAATTATAGTTTTATAAATAAAACTTTAGAATTTAAGGCTATTAATAAGCTGATTATCTTTATAGATAATTAATTAGCTAAAAAGCTTGCTGAAAATACTGAATTTTATAAAAAGGCTAAGTATATTGATATTCGTTATTATTATTTTAGAAATCTTATTTGAGATAATTTGATTAATCTCTATTATATTAATATGAATAATAATATAGCTGATTTTTTGATAAAGCTTTTAGGCCGAGTTAAATTTAATAATATTATTAAGAAGATTTTGTAGAATAATTTTAATATTTAACCTTTTTATAAAGGAAATAGTCTTAATAGTCTATTTTCTGAAGATTAATCTTTTCTTATAACCCTTTACTAGTTTTAGGTTTTTCTGATTTTTCCTAAAAAATTTTTACTTTATTTTAAAGTCTTTTCTTTTGAATTTTCTCTAGGTTTTAGGTTTTTTCAGATTTTAATTCTTTAAAGATTTTTTCTCTATTTTTCCTATATAGTTATTAGAGTTTTTACTGCTTTTTAAGTTATAAAAGATTTATTTATCTTATATACCTTAAGGGGGGATATTAAAGTTCTAGCTATTTAGCTATTACTTTATTAATCTTAATAACCTATTTTAGGTATTTAAAGGCTTAAGTATTTACTATTACTCTTATAACCCTATGTTTTCTATTTATTATAGAAAATCAATTATTAGAGTTAAGGTTATACTACTTTAATTATTTATACTCTAAATTAATTAAACTAAAATATTAGAATATTTAGTAAATAGACTACTTAGTGGCCCGAGTGTAATAGAGCTGAAAGCTCTGTATAACGTAAGGTTAATTTTTCTGAAAATAAACTCTATTTAGATATTAATACTATGAAGTTCCCTACTTTCTGTAGAACTAGAACTTCCTATTATCATCACCATTTATATTAATATTAGTACTATTTTCAGATATCATTCTGAATGACTTATTCTTTGATGATTGAGAGTTGTTAATTCCCCTTGACCTTTTACTAATTACCTATTACTAGTTTAACAATAAGAGCCTAGAAAAGTCTATATATATAGTATTACCTAAAGCTTACTAAGGCTTTATTTAAACAGAAAAATCAATATGAAATACCTAGGTATAATTCTAACTAGTTATCTAAGTATAATTTATAATATTATCTTCCTCTTTTCTAACTACTATTTAGCTATAAGCTATAAACTAGATTACTATTATTGTTTACTATTAGTTTATATATCTTCTTATAATACTTTCATATTACTATATTTATAATAGTATTAACTAGTTCTTATATAAGATCTATATATTCTTCTTATTTAATAAAAGCTTTTCAAAAGTACTTTCTACCTATTTAGTATATCTTTATAATAAGAATATTTTTAACTAACTATTTAACTTCTCTATTATTCTTTATTGATAATAATAACTAGTTATTGATAACTATTTATTTAAATAGGAAATTAGTAGTAACTCTTTAGAAAATATCTATATAGAACTATAAGTAGATAGACTTTAGTATCTCTGACTTAATAATATATAGTAATAAGACTTTTACTACTATATACTTATAATATAACTAAACTAGGTTCTAACTTAACTTTAGTAATTTATAATTAGAAATATTTAATTATATTTTATTATTAATATAATATTAATCACTAGAAAACTAAGTTTTATTTACTTAGGTTTCTAACTTTTATTAAGTAGCTATTATTTTAGTATAGATAAATATTATTACTTACTATATCTTCTTAACTAATTAGTAAGTAGTATTCTTATTACTACTAAATATTAGTATTACCTCTTTAATTATTAAAATAGGGTTAATATAATAATTATAATCTATAAAGAAAAGTATTATCTTTATAGTATTATACTACTAATCCTAAAAAGCTAGCTATATAATAAATAATAAGTTATTCTAATTATCTTATAATTAATATATAAATACCTTTAAGACTACTTAGATCTCCTAATTATATACTCTATAGTTCTATCTATCTATAAGTAATAATTAGTATTCAATAAATATAAAATATTTATTAGATAATAAAACTTCTTTTAGAAGTAATTCACTTAGTTAGAACTTCTATTATTTATAACAGAATATAATATACTATAGAACTTATAATAATAACTAAGAAATTACTAGGTATATATTTCTACTTTTATAATATCTATTTCTTTCAATATAGAGGTTTTACCTAGTTAATCTATAATAACTTAAAGGTAATAATCACTTTAGCTTTTAATAAGGAGTAGGTTAGTAATAAAATCTATTAATAAGTCGAAATATAACTAATTAAGTATTAAAAAGAGCTTTAAGAAGTCTTTTTTTACTTACTTCTAAATATAAATACCCCTATATATATTATAATTATATATTAATTAGTAGATATTCTAAGATTATCTAAGTTAGGAGAATGAATAGCTTATAATCTCTAATATACTATTATACTTTAAGTATCTTATAAGAGAAGAATTATATAATTCTTATACTAACTTAGTCCTAAGTTTATTAGAAAAGCTATTTCTATTTTTATTAATTAGTATTTAAAATCTATCTCTAAAAGTAAACTACCTTATTATATTAAAGGTATATTTAGTAATCTAACTTTTAATATAGAAATTAGAAGGGAACTAATACTTTTCTTATTCAACTACTATAGAAACCTTTTAATATAAAAAGTCCTTTTAATAATATAATCTTATATTTCTTATAAATCTAATCTCTCCTTAAAACCCTAAATATTAATAATACTTATATATTTTACTTAAAGTCTTATAAGAATAAGAATATTTAAGATAACTTATATTACCTATTCCTATTACCTCTTATTATTTTATCTTTTAGAAGTATTTTACTGCCTTCTAAAAAGAATATTAAGAATTACTATTTAGATATTTAATTAGTATTTAAAATAGAAGTTATATTAAAATAACTCTTTTACCTATTAAATCTACTTCTCTATAAACTACTTCATCTTTATAAAATATTTAAAACCCTTATAATTAATAAGGATTTTAAATTTCCTAATACTCTATAATTCTACTTTTTATACTTATAAATAAATTAATACTATAAGGAATTCTTTATTATAAATTAAATAGCTAAACTTTGTAAAGCTTAAGTAGTAGGAATAGAAAGCTACTAGGTATTTTATTCTAGTTTTCGTATTTTAGACTCATATATTACTTAAGGTAAACCTAGAATAATCAGTTTTTATTATAATCAAAATATTAAGATTATATATTTATAAGACTAGTTCTATAGTAAAGAGGTATTTTAATATAAAGAAAACCTCTTATTATTCTAATCCCCAGTGAAAGAAATTATTTCTAAATTAGGTAGTTTGTTTAGAAGTTTTATAATAATGCTATAGTATAATATAAAGACTTTATAGTAATTTATAAACCTAAGGAAATTATAAATACCTTTTAGTAACCTAAAGGGTAGCTAACTAGTAATAATCTGTATGTTTTCTAAATTATATAAGTCTTTCCTAACTAATATAATAAACTTAATATATTTAATTATAATAATAGAAACCTTATATTTCTTAAGATCTAATTTAATATTTATATCAATAAGTTAACTAAATATTTAATAGACTTTCTCTTTAGTTTCCTATTTTATATTATTAATATAGATAAAAAATATTATTCATATATATTATAATAACATTATCTAAGAACTATTATAAACAATTATTAATATATTATTAGAATATAATAAAAGTATTAATAAATCTAAGAAAGTATATTATCTATTTAAACAGATTATTATATATCTAGAAAGCTTTCTTCTCTTAATTTATTTTATTAATCCTAATCCAATAGAATATAGTAATAATGTTAAACTTAATATATTAATAAATTATAATAATTCTCAACAGTATCTGTAATACAAAACAAAAGGAGTAATAGTCTTTTTTATAATTATATTGAGAAATCTACAATTTACATAGAAATATATCTTTTTACCTAATTTCCTTATAAAGGGAATTGAAATATTAGTAGAAAAGCTATTTATTTTAATAAACTTCTTATTAAATACATTTTCTAAGGTTTTCTTAAATATTAGAAGTCTTTTTAATAATATATCATAAGAGACTATTTATAGGAAATTAGGTTTTTATTCTTTATTATTAGGGATCAATAGAATATAATAATCTATGCTTAATTAATTAGGGGGTAATTAATATATTATATTTAAATAGAAGAAATCTAGGAATTCTTTTAAGATATTTATAAAGATATAATCTTTTAAATCTACTTCTACTTTTAGAGTTAATACTTTCTTAATATCTATTAAATTAATAGATATAATCTAGTAGAAGCCTAATGCTTTATTAATATATTATATATTATATTCGTAAATAAATATAAATAAATTAATATGAAATAAATAGGTTAATTAAATCTTTTTAAACTTTACTAATTCATCTTAATATTCTAAATAAGCTATTATACTACTTTTTTTCTAAGCTATCTATCAGGCTTTAGTATTATATATAACATAGTTATCTTCTATTTATAGCTATTTGCAATATAAAAATAGCTAGAGACTTTTTAAAATATAAGTATAAATCTTCTATGTATAACTACTAGCGTTTAGTATTAGAATAACTACCCCCTAAGTATTACTAAGTCATAGCCTAATAGTAAATTTTCTTATTCATCTCTTTAATTTGTTAATTAATAAGAAATAAGATTTCTTTATAAGGGAAGTATTAATAATAGTATAAATATTATAATTTATATTAATAAGTATATTAATAGAATAATCTCAATTAATTCTAGTCTAAATAATAGCTAACTACTAATTACTTACTTGTTTTTTTCTTATTATTTTTCCAATCTTATTATTTCTACTTCTATTAGTTCTAAGACTTAATTTTACTCTAGAGTTATTTTTTAAAACGTTTTTACTATTATTAAATAAAGAAATATTATCCTCCTAGTTATCCCTAATATAATTTATAATAACTATAGTTTTTATAGTTTCTATAATAGTCTTCTTATATTCCTATACTATATAATTCTTATAAATATAACTTTCCTTATTATATTTATAGTATTAATAACTATTTTAATAATCCTTAGTATATTTTAGGAATAAAAGAAGAACTATTAGAGCTTTAGTATTATTACTATTCTTTAATTATTCTAATTATTATAATATTACCTTTTATCTTATAAGTAGTAAGTCTCTAGTAAGATAGCTAGTAGTAAATAGATATTTTCTTTATATACTTAAGTTTTTAAGCTATATCCTAGATTTTTAATAATTAAGGTCTATACTTAAAAAGAAAATGAATTATAATAAGTAATTCCTTAAAATAAGACAAAAGTATAGTTTCTAATAGGGAGATCTAAATTATATCTAACTATATATATTTTCTAATATTAACTAGAGCTTTCTTAAATTAGACTAAAAGAATAATTAAATAATCTCTTACTATTAATAGCTTTATAATGAGGTAATAATATAGAACTAACTATTTAGATCTAAGTAAGTCTTATTAAGATAACTTATAAAATTATTTGAATTATAAATATTCTCTAGTTTTCTAATTATATAGAAATTCTTAACTACTTACTAAAGACTAAAGTCTAGATAGGAATAGATTAAATACTAGTATTCTTAATTATTATTAAAGAAATAGTAATTAATCTTAAGTTTGGTTTTTATTTATTAGACTTATATTTAGTATTTCTTCTATTTATTTAAAAACTTTAGGAGTAAGAAAAAAAGCTTCTTCTAATAGTTAGTTATTAGTAGAAATATAATAGGATTATTAATTCTAAAGATTAGTATCCTGATAGATATTATTCTAGGGATTATTAAGGTATTTAATATAGGTTAGAAATATTTATTATAATAACTACTTAAAAGTTATTACTTATTATAATATTTCATCTTACTAATTTATATATAAATTTATTAATCTTTTAATAGAAGAAGTTTAAGATATATTATAATTATTATTAAAATAGTTTATTTATAATGTTATCATTTATAGGAGTATCTTAAGAAGCTTTAGTACTTTCTATTACTCTTTATATTAATTAGTTAGTTATTTATTATATAATATTATATCTTGGAAACTTTATTTAATTAGTCTATATATTTAACTATTAGAGAGCTATATTTTACCTAGTATTATCTAAATAATAAATAAAACTAGATTCTAAATATGTAAAAAGCTAGATTTAAGTTTATTCAATTATAAATAGTATAAAATACTATTTATTTAGAACTAAGGGGTAAAAGAGAAGCTTTTATAAGAGCCTAGAAAAGTCTATTTATATAGTATTACTTAAAGCTTACTAAGGCCCTATTTAAATAAAAGAGTTAATATTAGATACCTAGGTATAGTCCTAGCTAGTTATCTAGGTGTAGCCTGTAATAATAACAAACTTTGAAAAATGGAATTCTATATATATTCTTTCTATTATAATAAACCTATTTCATTTATACTATAAAATTTCTTTAGAAAGATTAATTACTAATTAATATGAGTTTGTGTAGAGAGTAAAATCTATTATATATAACCAAATTATATAAATATAAAGTAGTACTCTACTTACTTATTAATATTATTATTTTATTATTTAATATATTATATTATATAAAGCTTTATATTTATAATATAGTAATTACTTACTAATTACTATATAGTTTAATTATAGCTAGTATTAAGTATTAAGTATTTATTACTTTAATAATATATAATATATATTACTATATATATAGTAGTATATACAGTCAATATATCTCTTATTATATACCCCTACTAATAGATGTTCTATTAAAAAGAATAAATCAAATACTATTTTACTTATTTAGAAATTATATTTTATTTTATTTGATAATAGATACTTTTTTACTATAAATATAAAGAATTCAATTAATAAATAGAATATTAATATTAAGTAATAGTTAAATATTCATAAGTTTATTAGTACTATGTAATAATAAGATATAAAATCCTTATAGAAAATTATTTTTATTTTTTATTAAAATAATTAGTATAATATAAAGATATCAACTATTATAAATGTAAGAAAATTAGCTTTAGATTAATTAGAAGTTATAAATAGTAATTAGTAAGATAGAAAAACTAAATTATATTTTAGAAAGTAATATATCGATGAATAATTATAGTAGAAAGTAAGTATTAATTTATCTAGAGGGTAACACACGCCATACGTAATCTTACTATATAAATATAAAGTAGTATTCTATTTATTCATTATTATTATTCCTATATTACATAGCGCAAAGCGCTACATAAGGCTCTAGATCTACAGTATAGTAATTACTTACTAATTACTATATAATTAACTATAGCTAGCGCTAAATACCTAGCACCTATTACTAATAAGGCATAGAAAGTATACTACTATATATATAGTAATATATATAGTTATTATATACCTTATAATATAATATAACTAATACTAATAACTTTTCTTTTTACTATATACCCTAGTGCCTATCTATTTATACAAAAAATAATACTTTTAGCAATCTATACCCTTTTGCCTTAATAATATTTAAATACCTATTTATCTACTCTATTTAAATTACCTATCCCTCTATTCAAATAGTTATATAATTTAAATCAATAAATCTCTTAAAAATACAATTTAATATACCTTTTATAAAAACATTAGTAATATTATTATCTCTATTAATCTACTATACTTTATAAAATTCGTAATATTTATATAACTACTTTAACACTATAATATTAATCATAAGGCATTTTTCTTTAGTAATACTAAGTTTCACAAGATACTTATAAAGTAAATATAAGTTAGTATATATAATAGTTAAAATCTAAAGGAATTTTTAATACTAGAAAATCTTCTTAAGTAATATAGCTATAGTATAAATAAAGTCTATACTAATTATTATAATATAAATCTCTAAAATAAGTATACTCTTAATTACTTTTTTACTTTTTATAAAAAGATAATATATAAAGTTGCTATAGAAGTCAAACTAGCTATTACTAATAACAATCTCTTAACCTAAAGTTATTACAAATCCTAATTAAAATAAGAAGTTAGTATTATTAGTAAATAAGCTATTAATAAAAATATAGAAATATACTTTAAAGAAATTAAGTAGTATGAAGTTAAAACTACAGTTGAAGTATTCAATTTGCTACTTAAGGCGTTTATTAAGTATAGTAGTGTTATCACCTAAGGATTATTACTCTTATACTATATAAAAGAAGTTAAATAACACTTCAGGCTAATATATTAAAATAAGATATATCCTACACACGTATTATTCAATATATACCTTTTTAAATACTTTAGGTATTATATATATATATCAATAAGGGCAAATTTTTACCCTTAATACTTTTAGTATAAATAGAAGGTATTACTATTAAGTAACAAGATACCTCTATTAAATACTAGAAGTATTACTTTTAAGAAGACTATCTTAGGTTTAGCCTTAAATAAGGCTTTTTAAAACTCCTTATCTTTATAATACGAGAAAGCAATATCTAAAAAACTAAAAGTATTATCAATTTATATACCTATAAAGCTAAAAATATCATTTTTAAAATATAAGACAAAAAAATATAAATTATATATTAATATCTCTATTTATAACTACTCCTTATAATATTCAAAATATATTACCTACTAATAAGTATTAGTCTTAGTAAAACTATATAATAACTTAATAATAATTATAATAAAACCAGAAGAATATTAATCCTTAAAATATAAGAATAATTTAGCTATAATATACCTTATAAGCTCTATTTTAACTTAAGTATAGGCTTATATAATATTATAAAACTATATTATCATACTAGTATACTAGAGGAAAGCTAGAACTATAGTTAAAATTAACTACTAGTTACTTTATTAAATTATTAGCAATTATATTAATATTTCAAATTTACTATTATTTCTAAAACCTTAAATTATAAATCTCAACTTCTCATATACCTTATTAATATCTTTATTTTTAACGTTATTAATAATATAAGACTTAAAATATTTATAATTTTTATAGAAAATAAGGTTATACTAGACAATCTTAATAATACTATTAGTAATAATACTCTTAACTTCCTTTTTAATCAACTCTTCAAACAGCAGTCTAAATATTATAATAACACCTTTTTTATAGAAATTAAATACTAATATTATATCAGACTATTCTTTAACTATAAAATATATTATAAAACAAGATTCTTAACTAAAATCTTAAGAAGTCAAACTACCCTTATAAATTATATAACTTAAAATTAGTTTAATTTAAAATACTTAAAACTAGAATAATAAATCGCTAACTACTCAAATAGGAGGGGAATTATTATTATTAATAGTAATAGTATCGCTATTACTTATAATAATAATAGCTTATAGTATTTACTAAGTATTCTAAAGCTCTATAAAAACAACTATAGATAAAATCAGAATACTACTATAAAAGTATATATCTCTATATAATATTAAATCTCCTATCATAATAATACTAACTCTTATAGATATCTTATAAGTATTTTTAAGTATTAGTACTTTAAAAAGTATTAGTACCTTACTAATATAACTTAATAAGATCTCTTAATTACTATTCTTAAAATATAGTTTTATAGTTATAAATCAAAACTCTTAAAAACTATAAAGAAACTTAAGAATATATATCTTACTATATATAGTAAAAAGGTAGTATAAACCTTACTAACTATCTTTCTCTTACTATATATATACTAGGGATTAGAGTAGAAAGGTTATAATATATAAGGTGTCTAAGCTGTTATATATTGCTAAAATAATATTAATAGTATACTTAGTATACTCCTAGTAGATCTTTTTAATAGTTTTATATATAGTATAAACCTAAATAATAATATCTAGAAAGAAAGTTAAATCTTCTATAAAGTAGGCATATACTTTAAAAATAAGTAGAATAAGTATAAAACTATTAAGCCTAGTAATATTATTAATTACTTTATATACTACTTAAAGAAATACTTCTTAAATAGTAGTAAGTATTTTATTATAGTAGATCTTATATATATAATAGAAAAACGTATAGTATTACTTAACCTTACTAATACTATTATATACTTTAATTAGAATAATATAAACTATTAATTCTATTATTTTTACTTTTAATCTAAAGTCTTTAGATTAAAATATTATACTTATATTAATTATAATAAAATTAAAAAAACCCTAATATATATCAATTTAATATACTTTAAAAGCCTCCTATATTACTTTTATAAAAATATTTAGTAAAAATTAAGTAGTATTAAACACTATTATAATATCAATAATATAAAATATAAAATAACTATTAATATAAATAAGATTAATAATAATCTCAAAATTAAAATTAATATCCCTATAAATAGTAGAATAAAAGTATAAAAAAGCTATACTATATATTTAGTACTAATAATAATACCTCTCAAGTATTTTAAAAACGTAATATTTAACTAGATATCCCACCTTATTAAAAATATTATAAAAATATATAATAGCTAGATATCTAAAGTAGTAGTAAAATTTCTATATCTCTACTTCTATAAGATATATAGAAGTAATTATTCTCTCCTTATTAAGGAGTAGTTATAAATATTCCTATTTTTAAATAACTAAAACAACTTATTTACTTTAATAAAACTAGTTATATATATTATTAAATATAATACTAAATTAATTTATATTTATAAAATAGAATGAGAAAGAAGTATTATATAATACTATATAAAATATAATAACACCTAGGGGTATAAGAATATTAATTATTCTAAGTATAATAATTAGAAAAACTTTATTAAAGTATATTATTACTAGTTTGCTTTATAGAAATATAAAAGTTATAAAAAAATTAATAGTCTACTTAAATATAATAAACTAAAAATACCTAGTAGTCAAGAAGCTAGCTATACCTAAATCAGATAAAATACCTTAAAAAATAATACTTAAATAATAACCTTTAAATATAAATATAGATATAAGGGCTATAACGCCACCTTTCTCATGAATTTTACTACTAGAAGTACTACCTTAAGTAAAAATATAGAATATTATTTAGTCTTAGAAAATTCTTATAATTTTACTTCTATTAAGTATAATAAGGTTTTTACTAAAAAATAATATTAAAAACTATTTAGGAAGAATAGTAATCTTATCTTTAAAGTTATATTATATTTAGTATTATATAATAGTATTATTAGACTTATAATCTCAAAAGAAATCTTTAAAGTTATTATTTAAGCTATTAATACCTTCATATTTTATAAAGAAGGCTTAATATATTATTATAGAATATATTTTAAAATTACAATTCAACTATCACTAATCAAATAAAACACGCCTCTCTTTAAAAATATACCTTATAGACTAATAACTTATTTTACTATATATATAGTACTTCTTATTTAAATAGCTATATATAATTAGATAAAAAAGATAAGCACTATTTAAAGTAAGTAATTATAAACTCTATAAGGCTATATAAATAAAATATTAAATACTATATAGTATAGCGCCTTAAAAGTATTTTTAAGAAGAATTATATATATAGTTAACTTAAAATTAATTGTTAACTTACCTCTAGCTATTATCTCTATTATTTTAAATATATTACAACTTTTAGAATAATATAGTATTACTTATAGCTAATCTTAGCTAGTTATAGAAACTCTAGGAGATTACTATAAGACTAAAAAAAGCTAACTAGCACTTACATATATTATAATACATACTTATAAGTTAGAAGTATAGTACTATATCTATATAGAAATTTAACAGGAAGGCTTTCTAAATACAAATAAGCTTAAATATAAAAGCCTTAAAAACTTCTTTTTTATTCTTCTTAGAATTCTTAGCTATAATACTTCAAAATATAATATTTTACTAATTAGAAAGGTATAGCTATTAATATTTATTATTTTCAAAATAATCCTTAATATAGTAAATTATCTATTCAAACTATAAGTTAAAATTAGGGTCGCTCAAATACTTAAAATAATACTTAAAAGCTTAATCTTTTAGTATAATTAAGAATATACTAGCCTATATATAATATAAAATACTAAACTTAAAATAGTAATTACAAAAGATATAGATCTTTATTTTAAATATATTATATAGGTTTCTACTATACTTTATACTCTTATTATATAATTTTATAAAGTCTATAGTATACTTAGCTAAAATATTATTAAAAAGAATAGTAGAAGTGAAATATAAGATATACTTATAATACCCCTCTTAGTATTAAGGAGGCTCTAAGATAGTTAAATATAGAATTAGTAAAGTTAACTATTATAATAGAAATCTCCTATCTTATACTATAAATATATAAACTATTTAAATTAACTATAAATATTTCCTCTTAACTTCTTATTATAAAAGTATTACTAGTATTATATATTTAACTTTAAGTTAGATATTATAAAAAAGTAGAATAAAATCTAATTCTTCTAATATAAAATCATCAACCTACTTAAAATACTTTTTAAAATTAGTCTTAAAGTTAATATAGCATTTTAGAACTTCTTAAAATTCCTTATAAATCTATAAATTAAACTCTTATTATTAAAATAGTTAGTATAATATTGTAAAAATTCAATTACTATCTATATTAACTTTAATACTATATACTATAAAATAATCTCTAAAATAGCATAATATAAGAATACTAGTAAGTTACTATATTATTAAAAGCTAATTCTCAAAATTACTTTTAAATATCTAGAAGAATTCTAAGCTATAGAATTCTATATATATATAGAAAGCTACTTAGTATACTATATAAGTAGAAACTTTTATAGAGTCTTTATCTATAATCTTTATATAGTTAAAATTATAGATTTAGCTAAAAAGTATTAAATCAAAATACTAATAAAGCTTTATAAAGATAGAGACGCCTAAGGGTATTATTATTATAAGTATAAGAATACTTAAAGTAGGCGTCTCACCTATAGGGGTTAATTTAAATATTATTATAAAAACAGAAGGGTTATTAGAAGAATTTTTAAGAGGCTATATAAATCTCTTAAGAATTTAAAATTAGAAATACTATAAATCTCTAGTATTAAAACTCTAGTAATAATTTGAAGAAAGTTATTATATTCACTAAATATATTCCTATAAATAAAAACTAAGGGTAGTTATTAGCCTCCTAATAGTAGTTATGGGGGAGTATCTTATTTTAAAGCTAAGTTAAGTATAATTATTAATATTATAATAATAACTATCTATAAGGAGTTAATATGTAATTTAGAAGCTTTTAGTAAAGTCTTAAGATAGAGAGGGTTTGAAGTATTTAAATAATAAATCTTATAATTTTTCGTCTTATATAGACTTTAGATATAAGGTTTTTATAATTACTTCTTCTATTATAATAAGTCTTACTAATTTATAGTATAGTAATATAATAAAAAAGTTAATTACTAATTAGTATTAATTTATCTAGAGGGTAATATATGCTATATGTAATCTTACTATATAGGTATAAAATAGTATTCTAATTATTTATTATTATTATTCCTATATTACATAACGTAAGACGCTATATAAAACTCTAGATCTATAGTATAGTAATTACTTACTAATTACTATGCAATTAACTATAGCTAGTATTAGATACTTAGTATTTATTGCTAATAAAGCGTAGAAGGCATACTACCACATATATAGTAATGCATATAGTTACTATATACCCTATAGTATAATATAACTAATAATAAGTTATTAACTTTTTTCTAACTATTATATAGTAATATTTAAAAAGAAGTTAATTACTAAAGTAAACTCTCTAAGTATAAGCTCTAAGATAGTAATATCATATTACTATACATAAATAATTTACAAACCCCGCGAAACCCATAGAGCTGACAAGCAGTATTAAGGATTTCTCATCTACTATAATCTCCTCGCATTATCTTGTCATACAAAGCCCTCGCACTCTTGGTCTTTCGTTCAAGAAATAGAACCGTTCGGTCACGGGGCCCCATTTTGGCAACTCCCATTCATTATTGGCCGCTCGAACCTGAGCACTTGCGATGTGAATGTGAAGATTTGTAACGGACTTCACGTCCACTTGAGCTTCTGTTTCGCCGGCTACTCGCACTTCCAGACATCCCCGCAGGTAAGGCTCAGTCGCTGCCGGGTCGAGCCCCGCGAGTCTCCCGGCAGAGATGGCGTGCGTGAGCGCTGAGGTCAGCGGCACTGTCCCCGACACCTCACTCCCAGACCCCATGTTCTTCATTGCGAAGACGTTCATGGATCCCACCAGGTTAGAAGCTGTCGACCACAATGTCGGCTCTTGAGGAGCTTCGCCGAGAAAGAGATGGATGGCAAAGGATCCATTTAGTGCCCCGTTCTTCACGCGAATGTTGGCAATCCACTCAGTATAGAAATTGTCACCGGTAATAACTTTTGAGGCGAAATCGGCGTTCTTGGAGAAGCCATGAGTAGGCTGTTTGAACCAAGCGCTGACGCCTGTGGACCCTTCGCCAAATTGATCAACTTGTTGCGATGATCTCGCACGCTCCTTGATCAAATTTGATGGACTGGACAGGCCGTATAGCTTGTTGATCGATGCAATTAATTTTGCACGGTTGCCGGGTTTCCCATCGCCGCTTGCGGGGGCCGTTTCCGCGTACGTGTATCCGAATGGTAGGGTATCTCGTGCCATTGCCGCATTCCAGAAAGCGCCGCTGGTGTTTGCATAGAAAGGCTTCAAGTCTGAAAAAACGTCCTGAACTTGGCCTTGAGGCATGGTGAATGATCGCTCCATCGCCACTTGAGGCGTCACCCACGATGTCGGGTAGAGGCTTTGCCATAAGGCAACAACTCTATCGACCATGGCGTGGTGAAGGAAGAAGACGGGGTCAAAAGCTGAGTACTGTATATAATACATGTGGCCGTGGTCACCGACCAGCACATGCATAGCGTCGTGTAGCGCTTCAACCGAATCGAACTGCGATCTGTTGGTCGCCGTGCCCCAATACTTGTTGCTAAATGGCCCATAGTCCTTGTAATTGGATAGGAGAGTGAATAGTCTCTGTTGCAATGCTGGTCGAGCATTGTCAATGGCGTGCGCTACACTCCGGTTATCTTCCGCCTCGAAGGGTGCTCGCCTCGTTTCTGTCCATGTTGGGAACTGCCTGCCATTAGTTGGACCCCCCCAGCAGGTCGTAAGATGCTTACATCGCCTTCAGAGAAAACATTAGGATCCAGCGGTCGAAATTTGTAGCTATAGAGAGGGTTTGCGATGAGCTGCCAACCCCTGGGCCCGTACACCTGAATCCCCGGAGTCTCAAACTCGGGGAGAAAGGCACTCTCTCCTTCCGGCGGTGCCATGGCCCAGTCCCAGTATGGAATACGAAAGTTGGCGGCGGCAGCTTGGTAGGCACTTCGCTCGGTTGCGTTTGTGAACCAGCCGGCAATCCGTCCAGCCAGGCGAAAAAGAACTTGCTGAGATAGAGTCAATATAGACATATTCATGGCCAGTGGGACGTTTCAACAACCTCGTACAACGCGAGGTAAGCACGATGCCATGGAGGAAACAATATAGACATATGAGTGCAGTATCCTCGGCCTTCACCACCCGCGACACCTTGAACATCGTTCCATGGCACAAATGGAACACCGTGGATACCTTGTTACAGGTCAGAAGAGCGGCCTTTGGGATCAGGAGGCTTACTTGCCTGCGATCTGGTACCACGATAATTCGTCGTCCTGGGGTGTAAACTGCAGCATGCTCATCGAAAGCAGGAGGATATTCCACATGTATGGATTCTGCCTAACCTGTCGGATCTCCTGTCGGATTGAAGGAGTGCCATTGACAAGAGGAAGTCTCGTGACAATGATGGGTTCCTGCTTTTGGCGTCTAGCCAACTCTCTCGCGTCAAATCCATAGTTGTAAGTTGGCGAATACACAGCTGACGTCGCAGCCCCAGTGGCCACGAAGAGCATTAGCCAAAGGACGATATGTGACGCCATCAAGATCCGTATGTGCAGACTTTGGGAACGAAGGTTGGTAAATGGAATCAACGGTCGTCGAGTAGTGAAATCGGAGAGCTTTTACAGGAGGAAAAGGCAGGCCAAGAAAATTATTCCGCTTGACAAACGGATGGAAGGCACGGAGTACACCGCAATCTATCGAGGGCAAGTGCTTGTGAGTGAGACCGGATGGCTTGCCTTCGTCACTGCCGACCGACTACCTCGGTAGAGTACCTAGAGAGGTAGGTTTGTAAGTTATCCAGCCGCTGTCCCATTTGCCTATAATGTCGCCTGCCTTTTCTGCCGTGTGACATCCGTTCCATCTGCATTTCTCGCCATAGCCGGGCGGGGGAACATACATGATAAAGCCAGCATGAAGGCCAACGAGATTCGACCGAGGGCCTAGATAGAAGGGAATAGATGTATCCCAGGCAAACAGATACCTGCTCGGACTCTGATGAGCTGTAACTGAAGCGCGGCAAACCCCAGGTATGCTTCCGTTTGCTCGTACAGCTTCCCTCCGGTGACTTTGCTCTGTTTGTAATTGCTCTGCAGATATCCGCCGGCGACTCCAATTTGATTCATCGAGGCGGGAGAAGAACCACTGCCCAGCTTGGAAAGCTTCGACGAATATATTGGAATGGGATGAATCCATCGGGTGGGTGGACTGCCTTCTTCTCCCATAGTGGCGGGCCACTTCTGGTGCGGTGAGTTGGACGAGGTCCTGTTCGGTCACCAACAGGCAGGGATATTGGTAGCTGCAACGTCACACAATATAGTGTGTACCGGGAGGACATTGTCGCATTTTCCAGTAGTCCTGTAATTTTACCATTGCAAGAAGGTCCGGGATGCTTCGTACGGCACTCATGTGCTTCGCACGCGGGGATGGAGGAGCGCAATTAGGCCGCCAAGCAGACATCTACATAGCCCATTCGGGTGGCTATGATAATTAGCGGTTGGGTTACCCGTCGTATTCGAGACACGTCTGCCGCACGGCTTAAATGGAACCATAATCAATTACAAGAGGCAAAAACCTTGTTTTACTTGCCAGACGCCGTCTATGGTAATGATGACATGGGTTTCATCGGACCTCTACGGGGCGCATCGCGAGAGTGGACGCGGTACTTCAGCTTGACACCCATGGCTGCTAGCTCAACATCCAAGTACTTGAGTGCGCCAGGAACGACAACCATGGTCGTGTTGTCGCCTCCGACCCATTGATTACCCTGTCCGTCCTCCCAGATCTCCCCTTCCACCTTCGCAGCGCTAGCGGCATCGCCAGCGTCAAGCTGGGTTGCGCAATTTCTGCAACGCACCATGGTGATTTGCCGCTTTTTGCCCACAAAGGGCGAGACTGTCGGCTGTACTGAAAGAAACGAGCCGCAGCTCCGGCAGATCCAGGTCTTCGTGTAGTCTGAGCAGTTGAGAAGTCTGTCTTGCAACAGGAAGGCTGTTCCGTGGGCAAGCAGAGCATCGCGCTCCATTTCTCCCACGCGAATACCACCACCGCGCTTTCTTCCCTTGATGGGCTGACCGGTCGTAGGCACAACCGGACCCGTTGTTCGCACTTGGTATTTGTCGTTGACCATGTGACGAAGGCGCTGGTAGTAGACGACACCGACGTAAATATCGGCGGCTAGTTCTTCTCCCGTGATGCCCGAGTACATCGGTTCGTTGCCGTGGTAGTTATAGCCAGCTTTCATCAGCTGATGACCGAAGTAGTCGGCCGCCGTATTCTCTTCATTGAACTTGAACGGTGTCGAATCTTGCGCCAGACCGTGGAGTGCTCCTGCCTTCCCAGCAAGCGACTCGACAAACATGCCAATTGTCATTCGAGAGGGGAAAGCGTGTGGGTTGATGATAACATCAGGCTGAATGCCCGATTCGGAAAATGGCATGTCGATTGCCGGCCATTTCTGGGAGGCAACACCTTTCTGTCCGTGACGGGAAGAAAACTTGTCACCGATGACAGGGGAACGCGGTATCCTGAGCTTGATGGAGATGGTCTGGGATGGCTCGTTGCCAGTCTCGCTGCCAATGACGCGCACCTCCTCGATGAAGGCTGTCTCTGAATCTTTGTACTTTTCATAGTGGGTTTGCCCGTCGAGGTTAATAAACTTCCCACTGTAGTCTGCCGACACCGTATGCCAAGCACAGAGGACGTCTCCCTCCTGGACCATTCGGCCAACGTACGGCAGACCGTCCTCGTCGAGCTGAGCACGGTAATGGCCCTTGACAAAACCACCTGGTGCGAAGCCAAAGAGCTTCTGAATATTTTTAGCAGCACGAGTCCTGGACTCATCCTTGAGGGACACCTTCTTCGTCTTGTAGATGGTACCGTGTCCGAAACCTCTCTCGTGCGCGGATTTGTTGAGAATCATGGCGTCGTCCATGTCGTAACCAGTGTATGAAATGACGGCAACGACGGCATTAGTGCCGTTGGGAAAGTTGTCGAAGCCGTAAGCATTGTGCAGAGGAGATCGTACGACGGGCGTCTGACCACTCTGCAAGCGATACATCTTGTTATCCGTCCTGTACCTCAAAGACGCTCCTGGTGTACCCATAGTTTGTTTACCCATCTGACATTGGTACATGTTTCTGGGTGACTGGTTGAAGTCGGAGAAGGGGGTCATGTTGGCGAGAATGGATAACATGTTCGTCGGGGTGATCTCCACGTGCGTCGACTCTCCGGAGACAATCTCCTTTTCGACTACTGCGATTGACATGTATGGTTGTTCGTGGGGGCCAACAAAGTCTTCCTTGTCTAGGGGCAGGTACTTGACGGGCCTAATCATACGAGCAGGAGCCGATGCCAAGTAAAGGCCTGGATAAGATCCGCCGTTGGAAGGCGGCACATATCCGATTTCGAGTTGCAGCGGCACTCCGTGAGTACCCTCAACCTTCCAGTAGCGAAGAGTGTCCGCGATCCTCACAGACTCACGCGGCGTGCAGAAACCGATGATTCGCCCGTCCAGCATGACAACGACGCTCTCATCCGTCGCAGCGGAGGATACCTCGACGGCGCCCAGCTCAGACACGAGGGCGGGGATTTTAGAGGCGTCAACGGACTCGGTCATGATCTTACATTTATGGGCCAGATGGTTCAGCAAGCCACATGGAGCTCCATCAGGAGTGTGTACGGGACACATGAAGCCCCATGACTCTGGCAAAAGTTTCCGAACCGTGGTCGTCTTGAGTTCTGCGAAAAAAGCACCTCTGTGAATCATTCGGAAATGACTGATGAAGCGGAGGAAGTTAAGCTTCTCAGCGACGACGGTGAAACCGGCCGTTTGCTGTAGGTCGAGACCTGACGGGCTGGTCAAGTTACCAGTGGAGAGAAAGTATTCCAGACCGTTCCCGAGGTTTTCGTTGGCCTGTCTAAATATGTTCGCCGGGAAGTCTTTGATGAAGTCTTGCGATGTGAAGGGTGTTGCAGGGTGCTTTCTGCACCATTCTCGCAGCGAAAGACGGACGGCAGTCGTCAAGAACTCCTCCAGGCGTTCCTTGATGATCATGCCGTAGAGAAAACCACCCAGCAAGACCTCCTGATTCTGAATTGCGTCAGGATTGTCGACGGCGCAGTCGCCAGCAACAAGGGCGTACAGCTTCCTGATCATGAAGAGCAACATCCTGAATTTGTCAATGTCCTCCTTCTCGGTGACGTCCACGTTGCCCAAGTGCACGAGCACAATCTTGCGCAAGAACTCCGTACCAACATCGTAGTTTGACATGGTGTCAGGCACGCCCAGCACCACCCGAAACTTCTCGCCCAAGTACGCCCTCGTTTCGGTCTTGGTAAACAGCCCATATGATTTGTACGTGCGGAGAAGTAGCTCAACGCGATCCGTAAGGAAAGTGTTCTTGGCTGACTTGGATTGCGACAGTCCGATGAGTCCTTCAAAAATCTCTCTGTCGTTCGTTTCCACAAGGGCTTTGAGTATCATCATGACGGGGACGAGGTACTCGTTCTTCTTCCAAGAAAAACGGAACGTCATGTTACCGTCGCTCAGGTAGTGCAAAACGTTCGTCTGCGAAGTTTCATCAGGCCTGACAGATCGCAGAATGATGCCGTAAGGTGTGTAGCCGTGGCCACGATTTTGGAAACTGGGTCGGTTGATTGCCATGGGGAAGTTTCTTCGATTAACTTGCAGCATTCGAATGATTTTCTCATTGCCGTTGACGATGAAGTAGCCGCCTAATTCTTCGGACTCCTCCTTCTTCTGCACAAGCTGGGCCGGGGAGTTGCCTTCCAAATGACACCTGTTGGACTGGAGACGAAGTCAGCAGCGCACCCTCGGGCGTGCATTGAGTCACCACCACAGTAGCATACCTTGACCATGATGGGAACTTGGCCGAGTTCGCGGGTGAACTCTCTCGGATCGCCATCATTGATGCGGTACTCAAAAGTGGCGGATAACCTGCCGCGGTATGTGCAGTGTCGCTCTCTGCACTCGGAAGGGAGAATTTCGCGGTTGCGAGCGAATTTGTTGGAGGGAGGAAGCTGAGACTTCTGTAGTGAGACCCCCTTGTACCTGATGGTCAGGCGGTTCTTTCCCTCGGGGCCAGTTCTATCATCGCCATCGAGGTAGCTCTTAGTGCCAATATCATCTAGTCCTCGAGCAAGCAGGCTTTTGCCATTGGCTCTGAACAAAGCATTGAAAGAGTCAATGTGAGGGCTGACAGCTTGCTGAAGAGCAGGATAGGCCGTGTGATCTTTTGGGGGATTCCGGAAAAGCTTCTCGCGTCGGAGGGTGCTGTACTGGTGATCCCACTCGGTGCTGGTCGCCGCAGGAGCCATGTTCGCTCGATCGCGCGATCGCTCGGTCGCCCCTGTGAATAGCACTTAGCAGGTGTAATGAACAAGAAAATTTCGTCAAACCAACGTGAGAACTGTTAGTGTTCTGTTTCAACGGTAAGGGTGTAAATGAAGAGGTCGATGAAAGCGACGAGTGAACATGCGCTTCTGGCACTGCACGGGATTACTGGAGAGGTTTGCGCTTGAAAACAAAAAGAAAATACGATGGAGACGGTGGAGCAAAAGGTGGATATCCAATGAGAAGTCGTTGGTCCACAAATGAGGAGCCGTTATCAACAAGTACAGTGTGTGGACGGTGCATTATCTTCACCTACCTCTCACAGAACGATAACTGGTCGTTGAATCCGTCGGAATGTCTTGACATAAGTAGGTAGTGTAGGCTACTCATTCATGAGGGAATGAGAATGGCAGTGAAGAGCCACAAAGCTGAATAAGAAATCAAATCGAGTATTTACAGCCGCGCAACTGGGATCGATCCAGTCGGCCGCGGGATGTGCTATACTGTGACGTTCTCTCGGGTGCTAAAACGCAAACTGAAATGATACACGGCACTTTGCAAACCGACTCAGGACAAGTAGACCAACACCTACGTATGAGGAGGTCTTGAAAAGCAGCAGTCTGGGCTGCTCTCAACAGCTTCGATGATGGACGCCGAGGTAATATACCTGAGCATTCGACATGGGCCGAAGAAGCTCGTTTTTTTCTTTTCTGTTCTTCTTAGACTTCGGAGGCCAGACAACCACTTCACGAGCATTACCTACTTAACACATAGGCGCTTAAGTACCCTAGGAGGAGGAGTTGCAAACAGCATACTATCTTAAGTAGCTCTAGGAGACTCTAGGAGAAGAAAGTATATAAGCTTTATTATATATATAGCATAGGCTTTCACTCTCACGTCTTTTCTTCAACTAGACCCTAATACTTTACTTTACCTAAGCAAGCAGCTATTAGAAAACATAATATATACACAGTTAGCCTCTATATATATTTATAGTAGTTTTACAGAGTCAGTTATCATACTAGCAGAAATATATATAAGGCTTAGATAGCTACCCCAGGTAAGATATATACCCCTAGTACATACCCACACAAACCAGAGTAGTAGGTTATTACTATCAGATTGAGAGAGATATACCTTATATATATACCTCACAGGATTATATTAATATACTCCTTCTAAATATCTAGTACCTCTATAGTCTCCTAAGTGATTTTAGATTAAATAATAAGAATATAATTAATTTAATAATTAAAAATCTTATATATATTATAAAAAAACTATTTGAATTAGAAACTCTTTAAAATCTTAAAAAGAAATATTTATTGCTTTTAAAATAATTATCCTAAATAACTTAAAAATGAAGTTTTCTAAATTAATTAAATCAAGTTTTTATATAAATTTTATAATTTCTAAAATTTTATAAACTTTTTATCTTATAATTAACTTCTCTTAAAAAAAACTAATATAAAATATATAAAACTTACTATTAAATTAAAAATTTCTAAACTTTCTAACTATTAGATTAAAGTTGAATAATTACTATAAGTTTTATTTTAATTTTAAATCATAATTCTTAAAGTTAAAAACATATTAAGATTATTTTTATTAAAAGAAATACTATTTTATAAATTATATCTTCAAAATACTTCTTAATTATTAATATAACTTTTTATAAGAAAGAATAAATTAAATATATTTTTTAAATAAAAATATATTATAAGAGAATAAAAAAGTAAAAATAATATAAGCATCTATTAGAAATATAATCTCTTTAGATTTCTTAAAATATTCTTATAATATAATAAGACGTCTTAATATNNNCTAGTAATTTAAACTAAAGAATTATATAAAGTATAATAGAAAAAAGGGAAAATAGAAATAATTATAAGATACTAAATAATACTTATAAAGTTTATAAAAAAATTAAATTCTAAGAGTAATATAAAGACTTAAGTTTCTTAATAAGAGAAAACTATTTATAAATATCTTAATATTAAGGTTTTAAATATTTATCTATTATTCAATTTATAAAATATATTATAGCTTTTATAAATATTTAAATTAAGTTTTAAATCTTTCTATATTAAGTTATAATCTCTTAAAGAACTTAAGAGAATAATATAATAGTTATTAAAATTATAAATTAGACTTATTTCTTTATCTTCAATTAAAAAATCACTTTAATAAGAATTAGATTAACAAAAAGAGTATTTAGCTTAGTAGATATTTAGATTAATAATAAAGAAATAATAAAGAGATCTCTTACTCTTATAAAAAGCTAAAACTAAGGTTAAATCTAAAAAGAGAGAAATACTTCTAATTAATTACTAATAAGTATTATAAATAAGATTTAAATAATAATAAGAAAAGTAAGTTAAACAGAAATACTAAATAAAAGATTTACTAAGTAAAATACCTTCTCTTAAAATACTTCTATATTAATAAAGAAATCTAATATTATATTTAGAAATCTAATTGAAGAATCTAAGACATTTTAAATAGAAAGATGAATTCTAATAAAGACTTTATAAGATATATAAACAAAATCATAGATTTAATTTTAATTTCTTAACTATATAAAGAATTATATAATATAATAAATATAATCCTAGTAGCTTTAGATAAGTCTTATATTTCTATACATTCTATAATTCTAGACTCTAAATCAATAGTATATATATTGAATAATATAAAATAATTTTAAATCTTTATAAAATCCTTTATAAGTAACTACTTTTAAGTTAAAACTTAGAAAATCCTTATTAAAAAGTATAATATCATAATACTTATTATTTAAAGTCCTTATAAACTTATAAAGCTGTGATTCTATAATTATAAGAATAGGTATAGTATAGAGTCTACTAGGTAGTTATACTAGGATTATATAAAATCTAATTATTCTATTTATATATACTCAAGTGCTTTATTCTAATTTGAATAGATTATACTTTTTAATAATTTATATTCAGACTATATACTATATTATTTATCTCTTATAGTTATAAGCTTAGTAATATTTAATTACCTTTTAAACTACTTTTAAGTAATAAATATAAAGGAAATCTCTTTTAATCTATTATATTAGTTCTTTAATAAACTATTTGAAAATAATATATTTAGTTATTACTAATTTTAATATAATAGTTAAGCTATTTAATAACTCTGATTTTCATTATTGGTATATTATATTATAGTTCTATATAATTAGGTAAAATATTTAGAAATATATTAATCGAGATATTAAATTAGATTTTAATATCTTAAAGTTAATTGATCCATCTAATTTTAATAAATAGTTTATCTAAGAAAATACTATTTAGTAAATATCTTGAGATATTAAGATTTTTATTTTTTTAATTAAAAGTATTTTTTATTATTATATAGTAAATCTTAAGTTTTAAGTAGTCTAAGAACCTAACTTTAAGGGGGTGAAAAAGTATTATAATATAATTTAGATATAAATTAATATAATTATTAATAATAACTTATTAATACTTATTTAAATAGAATTCTTTAATAATAATAATATCTCTCTTTAAGCTTTTTTGAGAATTCTAAAATAATAATATATTTAGAATAATCTAAGAATATAGTAATAAGTTAGAATAGATTTTAAGAAATTCTTAAGAAAGTTAATTTAAATATTTCTAGTTTAATATAATATAATAAGTAGTATACTATCTATCTTTAAATAGTTATATATTAAATTCCTAAAATCTAGAGAATTATTATTATTTAAAAGTAATTTTAAATATTGAGTTAATATATTTTACCTAATTAGGTTATAATTTAGTATTAGAATATTATTAAGAGAGAAATTCTAAATTTAGATATCAATAATCTAGTTAAATATAGAAAGGTTTTTTCTACTTTATCTTATACTAATAAAACTTTAATAAGAAGTTATAATAAAATCCTATTTATATTAACTATTCTTATAAGAAAGTTGAATAAAGTTTTTTAGTTAAAATTAAAACTTCTATATAATTTTAGAAGTTATTTAAATCTTCTAGGGAATTATAAATATATTAAATATATTATTATAACTCTATATATTAGATTCTTATATATTTAAATCATAGTTACTATTGAAAAAAGTATTATAAGTAAGATAAATAATTTAGAGTTTTATTTTTTCTATTAGAAATTAGTAATAAAAGAATAGTTGAATTCTCAAAGATATATTAATAAAATTAAAAAGGTACTTTTAGATATTTTTAAAGTTAAACTAATTCTTTTAAATAGTAAAGTTAATAGGGATAATTCTTATTCTTCTAATTTAATATATATTAATATTAATCTTTCTTTTCTTAATCCTACTCAACGTAGTAGTTTAACGTCTAGCTAGCTTTTACTATTTTATAGTAAGAGTAGTAGGTTTGAATCCTATAGGAGGTAACTATAACTAGTAGGTAAATACCTTCTAATTATTTAAACTAAATATAGTAAGTACTACTAGCTAGTAGCTCCTACTACTAGTTATTAATAACTAGTAATTATTAATAGCTAGTAATAAGTATTACTAGCTAGTTAGTATTAGTATTATAATCTTACTATAATCCTTAATAGAATAATTATAATAGATAGGCCTATATCTTCTCTATTTATTGAATATTATATTAACTAATTATATCATTACTATTTAAAGTTTCCTCTATTTAAATAGTTCTTTAGAATTAGTATTATTTATAGGGTTTATAAAGTAAGAGCTAACTACTAAGTATAGCTTCCTTTAAAAGGTTCCCAAGAGGTATATAACTTTAAATAGATTAAAAACCTTCAATATAACTACTATTTTTCTTTTCTTAAGAAGTTAACTAAAATTCCCCCTAGGATTCTTTTAATTATTTAAAGATTTTATTTATCTTTAATAAGTATAGTATTTAATAGTTATAAAGTAATTTCCATTACTAATTTAATAGATTTTTTTAAGAAGGGATTCTTCAAGTTGAATAAGGAGATAGATATTATTTAATATAGTTTAGCTCATTTCTCTATAGTGAAATAAGGTAAGTAGGTAATTAGGAATATTTTTAATAGTTTAAATAGGAAGAATATATCAGACTTAATACTAGATGATATAGTTTATATTAAAAACTTTTATATTAATATTACTCTAGAAATTCTACTTCTCTATAAGATTAAAATCTAATATGTAAGCTTTAATTATATATTTAAATTTAGCTTAATTAACCAATTTATTATTATAAAATAGTCAATTAGAAAGTAAAACTTTATATTCTTTAAATATAAATTAGTTTTAAAGTATTTTATAGTCTACTTAAATAGCTTAAGTATTATTATAGAATCTCTAAGTATAATATTCTCTTAACTTTATTTAAAAATAGTTCTCTTAGAAGTATAGTTAGATAATACTTATATATAGTATTTTTAAGTAGGATATTTTAGATAGAATATTTTTAAGTATTTAACTTTTAATATTTAAAAAGTAAAGATTATAAGGCTAAAATAATTAGATTATTCCTCTCATATAAGAATCTATTCTTAACAGGTTATTTCTAGATAAACCCTAAAGTTATATTTAATTTACCTATTTTATTATATTATTTAAGATCTATTTAACTTTCTTAAGGCTTTTATAAGTAAATCCTAAATACTTATTATTAAGGATAAATATTTAGCTTTTCTCTTTATATTTATATTATTTGATAAAGTCTATAATTTGGTTTTTTAGATATTAAATATATTTGAAAATTAGGTGAAGTAATAAAGAGCTTTTTTAATATCTCAGATTTAATAAGATATTAAAAGAATTATAATAATAATTAGTAGAGAAACTAATTATTAAATATAAATAATAGAATAAGAGATTAATCTCAAGTTATTTCCCTTTTATATTAAAGACTTAGTTAGAATAAATAAGTATATTAGAAAAGAAATAATTACTTTAAGAATAAAGATATAAGAAATTATAAGACTACTATTTAAATTCTCAGTTAAATTAATTTAAATAATAGTTATATTATATAACATATTTCTAAATATTCAAAATAAATAGAAATTATCATATAAAGTTAAAAAGGTTTGATTTATATAGTAGTTTTATTAATAAGTATTAGAATACACTTTAAGCTTTTATTAAGATTTATAGTCTTATTAAGGATAGATCTATATTTATAGATATTAAGTATACTTATTCAAGAAATATTATAAATAAAGTATTATAAAGAATTTATTTAAAGTTAAACTTGGGGGATATATTAGATACTTAATAAGCTATATTTTAAATACGTATAATTTCTATAGGATTTAAATCCCTACCCTCTAGAAAATTATTATTAACTGAAATATTGAATTTAATAAGATGAGATTTTATTTAAAATAAAATTTGTATAAGTTATTTATAAAGGAAGTTATAAAACTACTAGTTAAACTAATTTTTAAAGAAGAAGAAAATCTTATTCTTAAAGTATTTAGAAATTTAAAATAGTAAGAATATTTAATAAAGGGGTTTTTCTTCTATTAGTTATTTTATTAATATTAGAAATAGCTTAAGATATTAAGTTAAACCTAGAGTCAGCTTTAAAGGTTAATAAGAGAGATTTAATTATATTTAAATTGATATTCAAATTATTAGTATTAATTTAGAATTCTAATTAGTTTTAATTAAAAGAAGTAAATTATAATAATAATTAGCATTTAAGAAGTATATTAATGATTAGAGAATTAGATAGTATATTTAAAATGAGAGATCTAATTAGTTAAAAAGAGATATTTATTTTAAATAAATATCAAAGTAAATATTTTAGAATTCCTATTTAGTTGATTTAGGGAAGATTAAAGTGTAACTTCAGGTTTTGATTAATTAGGATAATAAGTTGAATTATTTAGAGAATAAGTTAATAATATAAGAATAAATAATAATAGTAATTTAATTAGAAATTGATATTAATAATAATATAATACCTTTAAAAGAATATAATAGTAGTCTTTTATACCTAATAGAATATAAATAGGATAGTTTCATTGGTATGTATTTATGTAATTAATAATAGGAGTTTAATAAAGATAGCTTTAACTTTTTAATAATATTTTGTTTTATTTGAAATACAATATGAAAGAAAAGAGATCCTTCTATTAAGATTCAAATATATATTGATTAACTGATTATATTATTAAAGATTTAGAGAGATATTATTAATTAATTAGAACTACTATAAAAGTCTTTTATTAAAATAATAAGGATTAGAATTATAGAGTTAAAAGAGAAAGGTATTTAGTAAGAAATAAATCCTTAAGATACTAAAATTAAGTTTTTTTTTCTAAATAGGTTTTTACTTATAAAATAGATATAAATAGCTGTTTAGAATAGTATAAGGTAAGGATTTATATATATAGAAATATATAACTAGTTAATTTATTGTAAATTATATATATAGTAATACTAATTACTTGAATATTTTGAATAGGTATAGTAATTATAATATTATTTAACTTTAAAGTCTTATGGTTTAATATTATTAATATATTTCTAAATACTATAGGGAATTTTAATAGACTTCTAATAATACCTAAATTATTCAATAAACTTAAGATTATAGAGAATTATACTAAGTTTGAATAAGTTTTTTGTAAGCTTTAAAATATACTCCTTTTTTAGTATTAGACTTTCTATACTATTCTAAAACTATTAGACTTCTTATTATATTTAGAAGAATCTTATCTATTTAAGAATAAGAGTTTAAATATTTAAATTTTCTTTCATATAAATAATAATCTTCTCCTATATTATGAAGTAATGAAAAAGGATACTTTTAAGATTATTATAAATATAAAATATCTTTATAAATTTAAAGAGTAGAGTTCTATTAAATACGTCTTAGGGATTTAAATAGTAAGAACTTCAAAGTATTAGAAACTCTATTGAATTTATAATATATATATTATAAAAACTATAGAATACTTCAATTTTAAATGTAAATTGACTCTTATAATGTTACCTTTAATAATATCTTTTATTATAAATAAGAATTAAATTATACTTTGAGAGATTTATATATATTAGAAAGAAATAGGTTTGATTCTTTATATATTAATTAAAGTATAACTAGATATCTTATTTATATACTTTCCATTTTCAAGATATCTTATAGATCTTTCTTAAGTATATTAAGATATTATTAATTATATAAATAACTATATAATTAAGTATCCCTATAAGATGAGATTCTTAATGTTGTAATATAGAAGTTTAAGAAGTATTAATGAGATATTTTTAATACTTCTAATTACTAAAAATACTTTCTTTATGAATTATAAAGAAACTTAAAGATTAAACTATAAATATATTTTCTTTCTTTAAAAGATTAATCTAATAAAAGGCTATTTCATAAAGTAGTATTATAATATTAAGAATAAAAATGTTAGAGGCTGGCTATAAGAGATGCTTTAGTAGTACTTTAATAGTATTATAATAAGTTTAAAGAGTTTATACTTAAAGTGAAACCTCTTTACTAGACTAAGGGGTAGTAGTTATATAGAGTCCTAATAGTAATATCTTATATAAATCCTAAAATTTAAATTTATAATATACTTCTTACTATTTTTCTATCTTATTACTATAGTAATATTAAATATTAATAGCTTTAATAATATATTAGTAATATCTAGTTATTTAAACTAATCTAACTAATTAGAAAAATCTATTTAAAATTTTTCTTCTAGGTATTATTAATATTAAATAGTCCTATTAATAAGAAAATTCAGATATTACTAATATTAAACAGTTCTATTGATAAGAAAACTTATATTATATTTACCCTAAGTAATCCTATATTATACTCTTTTTATTATTAATCTATAAGAAACCTCTTTCTTCCCTCCTTATATAAACCTATCTTTCCTTCTTTAGAATTATATAACTTCTTATCTTATACTTATTATAATATTATTAACTTACTATCTTTCTATTTATACTACTCCTTCTTATATTTCTTTTATTATTATATCTATTATTACTACTACTAGTTCTAGACTTCTTAATAATAATTCTTATTATTGTTATATTCTTTCTAAGTTTAATACTTATACTTATAGTAGTTATATTATTAAAAGTAATTTTAATAATAATAGGGATTAGCCTTTTAATATCGTTATCTCTATTTATCTTAACTATTATACTAAGTATAATAGAAGTAGCTTTTTCTAGATCTATATATTAAATTATAGTTAATCTTACTATAAATATCTAAAATTAAAAAAGAAGTATAAATAGAACTCTTACTCTTTTACTACTAGTTTTAAACTATATACTACTAATTACTAAATTGATATTTTAATTATACTTAGTAAATATATTATTACTCCTATAATTCCTACTACTAATAATAAAAATAGTTCTAAAAACCACTATATTTCTATTTTCTTACTAGAATTCTCTACTATAGTTTAATATTATAATAATTATTTTTACTATATCCAATAAATATTTTCAGCTTATATTACTATTATACTTATTATTCTTTTTTTATATACTAAAAGTATTTTTTATACTTACTTCTACTTTTATTCTTAAATAGGTCCTTATTAACTTTAGTAATATTATATAGATAATAGTAAGTTCCTCCTCCTTTCTTTTCCTACTATCTTTATACTGAGTTTTTCTTATAATAGAATATTATAATATATTCTAATAAATATATTATATCCTATTAATATTATAGCTATATCTTTAGCCTTATTAATACTAATTTACCTATCTACTACTATTATTATATTACTAGTTCCTAATAGTATTAATAATATTTTACTTTTAAATTAGTATTACTTATTATTATTTCTGATAATAAAGGGAAAGAAGAATAGGATAATAATAAAAGAAAAGAAGACTTCTAAAAATATAAAAGAGAATAGGATAATACTAATCTTTTTACTTAATTTATCTATTTAGTATTTAAGAAGTGAATTTTATAATAATATATATATATATATATATTTCTTATAAATTATTATATTACTTAATCTATAATTTATATAACGTTTTATTATTAATAAACTAATATTAATCTATTACTTTTTCTAATA
The DNA here is from genome assembly GCA_000350065.2 of Colletotrichum orbiculare MAFF 240422. Lineage (NCBI taxonomy): Eukaryota > Fungi > Ascomycota > Sordariomycetes > Glomerellales > Glomerellaceae > Colletotrichum > Colletotrichum orbiculare. Next base: position 1,930,097 of record AMCV02000006.1, read on the forward strand.
CTTCTATATTATAATTTAAATTATAATATAATCTTATTATTAATAAAACTCCCTAAGAGTTCTTATATTAAAGTGTTATAACCCTTCTATTTAATTAGTATATTATAATGATAGCTCGATCTTAAGGTGTTTTTTATTACTAGTATCTTTTTAACTTTATATTTTTTCTAAATCTTACTATCCTTTCTAATAAGAATTAGAATAGAATTAAAATATATATCTATATACTATTATAATAATAATAAGCTGTTTTCTATTTACTTTATAAGATTAATATAAAATATTAAATATATATTTATAGGGATATTTGATATAATATTTAATAGGTTTAATATATTAATAGTTTAATATTTAGAAGCTATTTAGTTAAAGCTCTTACTTAACTAATTTGTCTTAATATATTTCAATAATAGCTATATCTTATTTTTAATCTAAAACTTCTTAGCTATTTATTATATCTTATTAGTACTTGTTTCATTATATTACTATATATATATTGTTACTATTTAAACTATAATAATATTATCTTTGAAATAAGATAGAAATACTAAGGTTTATTTTAAACTAAAATAAATAGTTTGTTCTACTATTAGAAAGTATAAAATAAGTATAATATTAAACTTATTTAGAAATCTATTTAAATTAATCTTAATAACTAAATAATCCTTATTATTTAATACTAACTAATGTATAATAAGATAAACTAATTAGTCTAATTATAAGAAAATAATATATACTTATAAGAATACTTAAACTTGAAATATTACTTTCTTTATCCTATTATCTATCTAAAAATAGAATAATATTAATAATGATTAATATATCCTAGTTAATTAATATAATATTATCTATAAATACTAATTTAGTGTAAGTTATAATTAATGATAATTAATATAAAGAAGCTATAGAACTACTATTCAATATCTTAGAACCTTTCTATATAAACTTAATAACTATAGATATTATAATTTCTAACTAGATGTATTTAAATAGCTAATTTATAATTATCATTAAAAACT
>AMCV02000006.1:1943227-1954998 GCA_000350065.2 Colletotrichum orbiculare MAFF 240422
TATATAACTTCGATATACTAACTAGAAGTATATTTTAATTTTTCTACCATGATTTAATATTAAAACCTAATAGAAATAACCATTAAGAGATTTCATAAGTATTTTATATAGTAGATAAATAATTTAAAATTTAACCTAATATTTATAGTTATTAATATTGAAGAGATAAAGGTTTTTATTTTTATTAATAGACTTTCTACTAACAATAAAAATATAATATTTTAGTTAGGATTTATTATTATCCTAGAAATAAAGAGAAATAATAAAGATAGTAATATTTTTAAATTTCAAAGTAATATTATCTATTTTCTTTACTAAACTAAAAAGAATTATATAACGTATACTAACTTCTAAAGTCTATAGTATAACTATAGGAGTCGATATAAAGTATGTAATTTCTACTATTTTTAAATAAGTAACTAAATATTTAGAAGTATCAATAACACTAATAGTAGTTTATACTAATTCCTATTCTTTCTATAAATACTTTATTAAATTAAGTACTACTAAAAAGAAGTACTTTATAATCAATATTATAGTATTCTAATAATTATATAATTAAAGAGAAATCCTTAAGATGTATTAAATTAATAGTAAAAATAACCTTGTAGATAGTATAACTAGAAGATTTAATAACTAAGCTTTTGAAAAGTTTATAATAATAAGTAAAATAATAATATAGATATAAAGATAAATTATAAAAACTACTAATAGTAATAAGAAAAAGAGATAAAAGTAAAAAAAAAGTATATAGGATAATACGAAGAAAGTAGTAGAGAGAGAGAGAAGTATATTATAATAAGAACCTAAAGTACCTAGCATAATATTAAATAAAAAGTATATTTTTATAGAAAAAATGCTATTTATAGTATTTTTATAGTTTTTAGTATAATTAAAAAGACTTATGTAATTAGAAGTAATATTATATTAATTTTACGTTTTATACTACTTTTATATTTTACGCTACTTTTAGTTATTTTATTATTATTTAGTCTATAAAAGAAAGTATTACTAGTATTAAGTATAACATAGTATTAAAGTAGCTAAAGCTATAGTAGTAAGTAACTAAATAGTCAACCTAGTTATATAAACTAATAAGAGTAGAAAGATTATTATATAGATTTATCCTTATAGTATATAGTATATATATATATATATATTATAATCTAGATATAGATATTATGAATAAAGATAACTAGTTATATACTATTCACGCAATCGATCGATTATAACATTTACTAGTTATAAACTAATACCTTTATTAAAAATTAGAATATAAAATCTTTTTAACTTAATTTTATATTAATAATAATAATTAGAAGGTAAATTCTAGCTACTAATCTTAATAATATAAAGCTAATATTTATAAGAGAGAGTAAAGTTGAAATAATAAATAGTACAAGGAATAATTTGAATAAGTTAAATATTATTAATTACTTTTACTTTCAGGAATTAAGTACTATATTTCTCTATAGTTTTATTTCAATTATCCTTCCTAAAAAGAGTAAACTTTCTTAAAATACACTTAGTAATAATAGATTTCTTATTTAAATGAATTAGTCAATATTTAATATTCTTAAAGTAATACTTAAGATTATTTCTTTTGAAAGAAGCTTTTTAATTTCTAATTTAAATAGAAAAAAACTATAGATTTAGATATGATCTTAGTATATTTCTTTAAATCTTTTATAGGATCATTAATATTATCCTCTTTATCTTTAATATTATTAATAATAAGTTTATTTTCTTCCTATTCTTCTTTAGTAACTAAAAAATTACTAATTAGATTATTCTTTCTATTTTTAGAAAGAAGAAATAGAATAGAAACTTTCTTAAGATATTTTTAAAGGTATTTAATTTTGATAGGTTTTTGTATTATAATAGTAGTCTTCTTTAAAGTATTAATTTTAATACTACTAATTTGAAATATTTTAGAAGTTTAAAGTAGAAGTAAAAATATCAGGTATTTTAGTAATTTAGGAAACTTAGTAAAGTATAACTAAATAAATAACTTGAATTAATATATTTCAATTTTATATTATTATTAAAATATTTAGTCTATTTTAATTAGATACATATTTATAGTATTAGTAATCTAGCTTTAGATTTTAAAAATTAAATAGTTATGAATAAAATTAGTAAGGTTGATAAGAATATTAATATTAAGAAGTATAAAAGAAAAGTAATACCTTTAAATTCAATGAAATAATATTTAATCTAAAAAGTATTATTAAATAAAATAAGTTTTTAAAAAAGAATAAAGAAGACTATTTTAAGTCGGAGAAGTATTATTAATAATATAATAAAGATAGAAAATACTAATTATAATTTCAAAGTACAATTTCTAAGTATGTTTCAAATTAGAATTAGTAAGTATCATCTTAAACTTAAGTATAAATAAAATAAGAATTAGTATAGAATTACTTAATAAGATATTTAGATTAAAGTATATTGAGAAATCAATAGTAATCTTAAATAAATTATTATTAACTACTTTAGTTCTAATAGGGCTAAATTATAATTAGAATATTAGTAATAACTAAAGATTATTATTATACTAAGTTAATATATAGAATCTATTTTATTCATATATATTACTAATAAGTATAAGAAGATAACTATTAAAAATATTAATATATAAGAGAAGAAAGAAACTAATAGGTAAAATAATAATAAAAGAATTATTTATAATATTTAAAAATTGAATAAAGAATTATTTTAGAAAGAGCTAATTAATTATTCTTATTAAAATTAAATTATAAAAACGTTAAATCTATAATAAATTATAATAGGTTTGTTATAATGAATTATTCCTTATATTTAAGTATTCTAAAGGGTATTTTGGGAATATTTACCTATTTCTATTTATTATAATATACTATTTAGAATAATTTATAAAGTATAAAGTTATTTTTAGTAACATTACTACTAGGGGGATATATAGAAATAAATATAATATAGAGTCTACTAAGTAATCCTACTAGGATTATGTAAGGCTTAATTGCTCTATTTATATATATTTAAATATTTCATTCTAGTTCGAATAGATTATACTTTTTAACAACTTGTATTCAGACTATATACTCTATTATTTGTTTTTTATAATAATATAATACTATATTTTAACTTCATAAGTAACTTAATCTTATTTAAGAAGCTTGATAAAAGAAGTTTATAATAAGTTTGGAACCTAGGAAATTACTAAATTAATAAAATAGATAAAATCTATTTCTATATTTTTAAAATTATAAATAGATAATATATGTTTAAATATAACTCTCTAGAAGAAGTGACTTTTAGAATATTAATAATTATAAAATTTCTACTCTAAAATAAGCTTCTTAGATCCTAATTGTAATATAAATATTTTAACATTTATAGAAAAGTACTTTAAAACTAAGTTTTAGAAATTCTAATATATATAATTAAGATACCTAGGCTTTAAAATAATATACTACTTATTAATATCTATTGGGAGAGTAAGATTAAAATCTTAGTCTTATATAGTTTTAGCTGTAGACTATAATATATAAATAAAAAAGAAGATATATAGATTAATATATAGGATTCTAAAAGAAGTAGTATAGTATATTAACCTAAAGGAGAAAACTACTATTACTTTTTATAACTTTAATAAATACTATAAAAATTATATCTTAATAGTACACTTTATAAATTAAGTAACTAATTTAATATAAGACTTCTATTTTTATTTAAAGAAAATAAAAGAAGTCTTAGGAATAATTAGGAAGTTTCTTAACTTCCTAAAATCATATATATAATTGTAATTAAAGAAATTGAAATAAATAATACGATCTAGAAGTATAAAGTAGTCTAAGTAGAAATCTATGAGAAAAGCTTTAAATTTAAGTTTTTTTATATTGAATATCTAAATATAAAATAGAAGAATAGAAAGAATAATAATAGTTATTAAAAAGTATATAAAGTCTATAACTATTAAGATATTTCTACTTTATAATCTATAGTCTGAAGTCTTTAAGGTACCTATATATATATATAACTATATTCCTCTAGCCTTATAATGTTAGATAATACTATATAAATAATTCTATTAATATTTCTAAAAAGATAAAAGTACCTATATATTCATTCTAGACCTCTTTTATTTAAGGGGATATAGATATTATATCTATATAATAATTTATAAAACTTAATTAAAGTAGACTAAATACTAAAAACTCATACTAAAAGTCTTATTAGGGTTTCTAATAAGTTATATTTTAAATAACTCTTTTAAGATCTAAAGTCCTTTTGAAAAAGAAGCTTTTATAACTTAAGATATAATATTTAATAAGAAAGAGTTCTTTAATAATAACTTTAAAGAATTAATATATAAGATATTATAAATGAATCTTAAGGAGATTGAAAAAGAATTTACTAAACTTATAGAATAATTAAGAATATATATTTATAAAGTAAGATATTAATAAAGAAGTAGATAAAGTTACTAAATATGTCTTAATGAAATTAAATATTAAATAGGTAAAAAATTTAGAATTCTAAAGAGAAACCTATTTACTCTAAAGTGAGATTTAAATTTTCACTCATTCTTCTTCTTTCTTTAGAATTTATAAGTTTTATAATACTTTTTAAAGAAGTATTAAAGAAACAATATAAAAAAGAGAAGTAGCTATAGACTTTACTTAGAATAAGATTTACCTTATAATTGTCTTCTAAAATAATCTTTATAATAAGATATAAAATATATAGAAATCTTAAAGCTTATATAAAGTTAGTTATCTTTTTGAGTAAATATTTAAAGTCTAATTAGTCTTAAAGTCTTATTAAAATAGATATTTTAAAATTAGTAGTAATGAGACTACTAATATATAAGATAAATAAAAAGAGATATAAGTAGTATTTTAATTACTAAATTAGTTACTTACTACTTTTCAATAATTCGAAAAGCTTACAATAAAGTTAAGAAAAACTTTATATATCTTCAAGAAGATACTTACTATTATAATATAATATAAAGTCCTTAAGCTCTAAAAATATATATTAATAGGAATTACCTTTCCTCTTAATATCTTATTAATAATTTATAAATTAAGAAGAATATTTAAACTATATAAAAAGATATATAAACCCTTAGAAGATTTACTTATTAGCTTAGAAGTTTGTAAAACCTAAAGAAGTATATTTAAAAAACTACTAGATCTTATAATTATAAGTTAAATTTAATAAACTAATTATAAAAAGTTAAATAATTTTTAAATACTACTAGGTCTATACTTATAAATCTAATGAATATAAATAATTATAAAAAATAATAACTCGCCTAGTTATAAGAAGAGACTAGTAGTCTAAAGATAAATATAACAACTATATAGTAATACTTATAGGAATATTACTAGGAATATTTATAGTAATTACTATATATTTCAACCTTAAGTTCTTATAATATAACATACTGAATACTTTTATTTCTATTAAAATTAATAAAGAGATCTATATATGAATACTCCTAAGATATAAAATATTTAGTAGGATTCTAAAGTTCTTAAAGGTATTCTATAGTCTTTGGTAATTCTTTATGTTATAATAATAATATTTTAAGAAAGGCTTTAGAAATTTATAGTTTTCTTATATTTCTAGAGAAGACTATTACTAGTATAAAAACTAAATCTTTTTCTTCTTTTATATTAGTATTTATATTTTAAGCCTTTTGAAAAATATATAAAAGTCTTATCAGAAAAACTATGTAAAATTACTAGTTATAATATAATATTAAAAAAAGAGAAGACTTATAGTAATTCTTTAATATTAAGGCTTTATATAATTGAAAAGTTTAAAAACTATAGTTTTTATAAGTTATATATATAGAAACTACTTATAAGTTTCTATTAAAAAGATATTAACTTAAAGTGAGAGATAGATTTCTTATAATATGCTTAGATTCCTTCTTATATAAAAGAGAGGTTTTATATTATAAGATAAATTTCTATTAGAAACAAATAAATATAACATTATATATAGTAATTATAATAAAACTTAATATGGGATTTATAACTAGTTAGTTAGCCTAAGTTTGATTAAAACTCTAGTTTTGAGTATTAAGAAGTAGTAAATTAAGTATTTAAATATATCTATAAGACTTAATATCTATATTCTAAATATAATATAAAGTCTAGGAGTTTAGAAGACATCTTAATACTTTCTTTAAATATAAACTTTAGAAATAATATATAAAATTAAAAAGCTTCTTAAAGTTTTATAATAAAGCTTTTTAAGAAGAATATTACTTAGAAAGCTATAAAGTAATCTATAGTTATAATATTAATTATAAAAGCTAAACTACTCTTTTTCTCCTTCGTAGTGAAGAAATGTTATCCATAAGTTGCCTACTAGTTTTACTATAATTCTAGTTATTAATAAGAAGTTTAAAAGAAATAACATTCTTAGTTAATAAGAACTATTTAATAATAATTAAAATCTAATATAATAACTTCTAGATATTAGGTTTTATTTCTAAGGAACTTATAAAGCTTAAAGTTTATTTAAAGTATATAGATATTTATAACTACTAATTCTATTAAGAGATCTCTAGAAGGGAGCTATTAGTTATTTATATTCTTTTAGTATAACTAGTAGTAAATAGTCTAATTAAAATTCTATTAATAAAACTATTTAAAGAAATCTAAAAGTCATTAGGTTTAAGTTATAAATAAGACCTTTTTAGAAGAAATTAAATCAATACCTTAAAGAGAAATAAGGAAGTATAGTTTAAATTCTTTTAAATAGAATTAGTATAAAATATAAATAAGTAATAGAATATGTAAAGTTACTATTAAGTTTAAAAGTATAAGAGAGTAAAATATTCTTTAATTTAAAGTTAAAAGTTATATATAAAGAAATATCTAAAAGTATCAGGTTTATAAATTAAAATCAATCCTCTAGAACTAAAGCTTAAAATAATAAATTAAATTACTATATTATTATTCTAAACGATTATTATAATAAATAACTTATTTATAAATATTAAGAAGTAATTTAAAGAGGATATTAGACGTATAATTATTTAAATAGAATGAGAAGTAAAAATTAAGAAAGTAATATAAACTAGTCATTAGACTTTCGCCTAAAGGGAGAAAACTAATACTATTAGTACTACTTATAAAAATGTTATTTAAAGAAGTTATAATAATATTAAGACTTAAAAAGATTATAAAAGTTATAAATAGAATATAAAGTATAAGTATAGAAATTAAGTAATTTTTAGTATAATTAGTATAATTAGTAGTAATAATATTATAAAACTCCTAGGATTTAGTAGAAACTATCTAGAAGTATATAAATTAGGAAAGCTAATTAGAAGAACATATAGGAGATATTGATTATAAATTTAATATTCTTATTATTTCAAATAGTAAGGAGCTTGAAATCGAAGTAGATAATTTTCTATATATTAAAATTATAAGTATTATTAATAGAACAATATTTATAATAATAATAAGGATTTTAATAATAAAGCTTAAAAATATTATAATTCTTAATAAAGGAAGATCAATATCTAAGATAGAGATTATAAATCTTTTCTTTATTCTCTTTACTTATATATTTATATTTATAATTAGATAAAATTAAAGTCGCCTTAATAGTTTTAAATATAAGAAACTTAATTATCTTAATTACAAGAAAGCTTTTAGTAATAATAAGTCTTTTCAACTTCTTAGGAGTAAGAATAGACGACTTAAAAGTAGGTATAATATATTTTATAATTCTCTTAGAATAATAAGGTATCTTCTTTTTAAAGTCTTTATTATTAATTATACTCTTAATATCTTAATTAGTAGCCTTACTATTAGATATTATATTAATAGTAGATAAAATAATACTCTTAACCGCCTTTTGTATAAATTTAGAATTATTAGGAGATATATTAGAAGTAGTAGGGGCTTCTTTAGGAGGATTTTTATAAGGAGGAGAAGATATCTTAAGATCTCTATATAACTTGGTAATATAATAGTAAAAAGATTCTGTTTTAAGAATTAATATACTATTCAATGAAATCTATAGTTAAAGCAAAAGAAGAAGTAAAGTATATAGCTACTTAATAAAATTAATAATTTATATTAAAACTTGAGAATTCTTAGTTAATAAAATAGTAAAGACAAAATCTAACATTAATACTACTTAACTAGTTATAAGACTTCCTTATACGACTACTAACTATTATTTAAATAATAGAGAAAGATTTTAGAAATTATATAACTTTCTAAAAAGATTTATAAATAAGAAGAATCTATTTTTAAATCTATTTATAAAGTTTATATTAGTTTACAACTAGTAAACATTATAATTAATCGATTGTGTAAATAGTATATAACTAGCTATTTCTATTCGTAATATCTATATCTAAATTATATAATATATATCTATACTATATATTATAAAGATAAATCTATATAATAATTCCTCTATTCTTATTAGTCTAAATAAATAAGTTAACTACTCAGTTACCTATTACTATAACTTTAGCTATCTTAATATTATATGTAACTTAATACTAATAATACTCTCTTTTATAACTAAAATATATTAAATACTAAAGTTAGTATAAAGTATAAACATAGTATAAAATGTAAAAATGATATAAAATGTAAAATAAGTATAAAATCACCTCTAATTATATAAGCCTTTTTAATTATACTGAAAACTATAAAAGCGTTATAAATAGTATTTCTCTATAAAAGTATACTTTTTATTTAATATTATATTAAATACATTAGGCTTTTATTATGATATATTTCTCTTTCTCTCTATTACCTTCTTCTTATTATTTTGTATACTTCTTTCTTTATTTCTTCTTCTTATTACTATTAGTAACTCTTATAACTTATCTTTCCATCTATATTATCACTTTTTTTGTTTATTATGAATCCTTTAAAGGCTTAATTATTAGATCTCTTAGTTATACTATTTATAGACTTATTCGTATTATTAATTTGATAGATTTTAAAAATCTCTTTTTATTTATATAACTATTAGAATACTATAATATCAATTATGAAATACTTTTCTTCAAAAATAACTAACTTAATAAAATACTTATAGAATGAATAAGAATTAATTTAAATTACTATTGATATTATTAATAGTTTTAAATATTTAATTATTTATTTAAGAATAATAGAAATTATCTATTTTATATTAACTCTTATAGTTATATTGTAGATCTTAGAAGCTAATATACTTTATATAACGTTTTTTAATTTAATAGAAAGAAATGAGATAATATTACTTTTAAGTTTAAAAGTATTATTATCCTTATTATTTCTCTTTCTTCTTAAGATAATAATAAATCCTAATTAAAATATTATATCTTTATTATTAATAAAAAATCTATTAGTAAAAATATAGAACTTTATCTCCTTAATATTAATAGGAATAAACATTAAACTTTACTCTAATTTTTTATTTACTATATAAAATACCTATTAGGTTTCTTAATATTTTCTTCTATTAAACTTTAATATTAAATTTTAATATTAAATTATAATAGAAAAATTGAAATTTATTTTTAATTCATACATAGAAACTATATATATTCATCATACTTACTATTTAATATATACTAACTTCAATTTACTAAATATATAACTAATAAGTCTAATCTCTATATCTTAGATTTTTTAAATAAAGATTATATTATTATTATCTTTAAAAACTATTATATTTCTATTAATGTGGTTGTATTGAAGGTCTTTGATCTATTTAAAGTCATATGCCTCTCGGGACCCTTTAAAGGAAGCTACACCCGGTAGTTGGCTCTTGCCTCATTTACCCTATAGATACTACTGGTGCTGAGGAACCGTTTAAACGGAGGAAACCTCAGGCAGCAAACACGGTTGGTTAATACGATAGGTGACAAATGGGGAAGGTACAAGCCCATCCGTCGCAGTTACTCTATTAAGGATCGCAGTCACGTGACACCAATGCCAGCCAGCCGGCGGCAGCTGTCGCCAGCCGTCAACAGTCGCTAGCTGTTGACAGCTGACGGCAGGAGCCAACAGCTAGTAGCAGTTACCACACAGTTCACACAAACGGAAGACACATGGCCACCGGTCGCGCTTGCCCGCCGTAGGATTCGAACCTACTGCTCTTGCCGTAAAACGGTCAAAGCCAGCCAGACGTTAAACCACTACGTCAAGCGGGTTATATTTCTATTAAAAATAAGAAACTTGTTATTTTTAAATATTGATTTTAATTTTACTATAAATCCTACTTATTAAACCTCTTTTTCTTCTTTATTATTAAATATAAATAAATATAAACTAAAAGTATTATCTATCTATATACTTATAATATTAAGATATATATTATCGACTTTAGAAATTATAAAATATAAATTATATAATAAAATCGCTGTCTTTAATCCCTCCTTATAATAATTAGAATATGCTATATATTGATATATATTTAACTTTATAAAATTATATAATAACTAGATAATGATAATAATAATAATACTTTTTTAATATACTTACTATAACCTCATAAGTAGTTTTATTAAGATAAAACGGTTTAATAATATCTCTACTTATATATATATATTTAAATAATATTATAAGAAGTAAACTTCTATAGAAATACTCAAATATAACATTACTAATAGTATTAGTATAAAGTAATAACTAATTTATTATATTATTAATAATTATATAAAAATATTAATTGTCTCCTAATTATGAAATTCCTTAGTAATTAATTATAACTTCTAATATAATGTATTATTAATACTTTTAATCTTATTAATAAAACTAAAACTAAAAATTCTTATCTACTTATATTTTTAAATATTAAAATATTTAAAATATAATATTCTCTTTACTAAATGAATCTCTTATTCTATAATATGTAACTTTTAAAAAACTTACCTAATATTATAATAAAGCTATATTAATAGAAGTTAATAATCTTAGTTAATACTTCTACTTCTTTAATTCTAAAATAAATATTATAAAATAGTATTAGAAAAACTAATTTCTATAATAAAAATCTTATTCTTATATAGTTATTTTTATTACTTTAGTTTTTCTTTAAATATTACTATTATAATTATTTTTCTAAATAGAACTTCTCTTTTAACCTTATTATTATAAAAGTTCTTATTATTACTCTTTTTAATTGAAAGCTAATAATATAATTTAATTATTATTATTTAGAAAATACCAATTTTCCTTTCTATATCTATAATATATATCTCTCTACTAATTAAAATAAGTCTAAGAAGTTTAGTTTAATCCTAATACTTCTAATAGATATATATATCTAATTATAATAGGAATTAATAGGTAGATAATATAGAAGAATTATTATATATTTAAAATATCTAAGATTTAATATCATATATAAATCTTATGTATTTCTTACATTACTTTATGAATAACTACTATATATCTTATTATATTTAGAAATAGTAGTAATATTATATTAGAATATAAGTATATTGTAAAAAATAAATAAGGTTAATATAGAACTATTAAAACTACTAGTATTATTCACTATTTTAATAGTACTTTAAAATATTTTATCTCCTAATATTTCTAATATCTTATAGTATATAATCTTATAAACCTTTTATAAAAGATATAACATTATTTAATCTCATTAATATTATTATAAATCTTAATTAATATAATTCTTATCCTACTACTTCTATTATTAATGTTTCTTTTAAAATCTTTAATAATACAATTATATCTTATATTAATAATAATTCTATTTAGAAGACTTTAATATATATT
>AMCV02000006.1:1958123-1978310 GCA_000350065.2 Colletotrichum orbiculare MAFF 240422
TTCTAAAAATAATAACTACTATGCTTATTAGGTAAATAGTAATATCTACTTTATTAGATTAATATATAGTCATCCATTTTTATACTATTTCTTATACTTATCTTTCTTCTTTATATCTTAAGTCTTACTATTAACTATTAGAATCTTTCCCTTTTAATCTTCTTTTTAATAATAATATTTAGCTAAGTACTAGTATATTTTAATATCTATTTAGTTCTTCTTATTTTATTTAGTAAATAATATTAAATAGTCTTCTAATATTATTAATATATAAAAGGATACTTAGAGAAGTAAATACTTAGGAAATACTTAGGAATAAAAGTAGTAGATAATAGTTTTATAATATTTTTAACTTTAGTATTACTTATTATAATACTATAAACCTACTAATTCTCTAGATATCTTTATAAAATAACTATTATAATTACTTATAAAATACTTAAGAAAAGGTACTTGGAATATTTATAGTTATTTTATATTACTAGTTTCTCTATCTTACTTCTTAAAATCTCCTTATTAAATAAAATAATACCTCTTTTTAAAATTCCTTTTCGTATTAATATAATATCTAGAATTAATTTAATTACTAAAACTTAAATATTAAAATTCAAATTACTTATAATCCTTAGGTTATTATTATTAGGAGAAAATGTGTTATAATATTATAATGATTGAGGTAATCTCTTACTATTTCTCTATTTATTAAATATATATAAAATGTTAGGAAATAATAATAAGAAATAGTAATATATTATAAATCCTTCTTTCTTACTTATATTAATCTTATTATACTTATTATTATATTTTTACTTTAATAAATAAACAGAAATCTAAGTTATTAGTTTTTTATATAATAGATATAAATAATATTAAGTTAATAAGTTATTACGAATTTGCTTTCTTTCTCTATTTTTACTATATAGATTTCCAGAAGTTATATTAATATCTCAGAGTAATATATGGTTATAATAACTTTAAGTTTATCTATTTTTACTATATAGAGTTCTAGAAACCTTCTTAGGAAATATTATAATTTTATCTCTTTAAATTATTCTTTATTAAGCTATTGTTAAATAGTTATGAATAATATTAATAGTAATACAACACTACTAATTAGTATTAGTATATAATTAATAAATATTATAATTAATTCAATATATCAATAGCATATAACTAGCTATCTCTACTTATAATATCTATATTTAGATTATAATATATATATATATATATATATATATATATATATATATATATATATATANATATACTATATATTATAAGGATAAATCTTTATAATAATCCTTCTACTCTTATTGGTCTAAATAAGTAGGTCAACTACTTAGTTACTTATTACTATAGCTTTAGCTACCTTAGTGCCACATTTAACCCAACAGTTTATTTAAATAAAAAGAAACTCTACAAATCCCTTTCTAAAAAGATATACCAAATTAAGAAAAATATATTTTATATATATACTTTATAAGATCATATTAATGTACTCCTACTAAGTATCTAATATTTCTATATTTTCCTTACCAATTGTAAATCGAATAATAAGAATATAATTAATTCGACAATTATAGCTATAAGTAACAAAACTACTATAAAACTATAAATGTTAATATTATTTAAAGATTAGTAGTATAAGCATATCCTTTAGCTAATTCTAGCCTTAAGACAACTACTCCATTACTTAATATTAAAATATAATTATGATATAATACATTTAATATAATATACTATAAATATTCTATTTCAGGGAGGTTAGTTTTTAAAACTTGTATAAAAGCGTCATAAAACTATATATAACTACACGTAATACTTATATAAATAAATACTATATAAAACTAGGTATAATTATAACTTCGAGATATAACTTCTTTTTATAGCTATAGGAGATAGGTGCTAGCGTGTTAACTAGCTCCAATTCTATCTATATATTACTTCTTTAGTTATCCTCTTAGTACTTCAACAAGATTAATAGATAGATAAAAGTATAGTAGGGGGATATTAAAAACAGTCAATAACGAAATTCTCACCAAAAATCCACTAATCCTAATATCTTTAAACGCTCTTATATAAATATTAGTACACTTGATTATTCTGAAAAAGAAAACATATATAGATAATTATATAATATATATTTTATATATAGAAAGCATCTTATTTTATCTTTATTTTAAGAAATAGAAAAATCAGAAAGTTAAAAGTAGATTATAAAATCTAAATTTTAATTACTAAATATCTTATAATATATTCTAAAGCAAAGAATCTAGATTTCTAACTTTTATTTTCTAACCTATATAGAGCATAATCTAAGAAGAAAAACTCTAGGATTTAGATATAATATATACACTTATACTAAGAGTATATATAGATTTCTTAGAATTAATTTACTTCTACCTATATATGTTATTCAACATTGAAGAATTGTGTTTCTAGTATAAAAATGCTGTTTTTAACGTATTAACTATTATTAATATCTACTTACTATAAGTAGGTAGGTAGTATTAGACTTTTATAGATATACCTCAGCTTATACCTATATATATTATTATACGTCTAAATGCTAATTATATATTTAGGAGTATAGTAAATCGGATACCTAGTATTTCATTAGGAATAATACGTTTGAGAGGTAGAGTTTATACTAGCTAAATCTGTCGAATTAATCGTATTACTATTATAGGATCTAAATTACTCAGGGGGCTATAGAGATACTAGATATTTAGTAGGAGCGTATTAATATAATTCTATAAAATATATACATAAGATATATCTTTCTTAGGTTAATATATCTTTTTAGAGAGAGATTACTAGAGCTTCTTCCTATCTATATAAGTTTTATAAATAAATTTAAAAATAGATCTTTTTATCTATAAGTCTTTTAAAAAGGTTGTATAATTTCTAAACTCGTTTTTTAAATTTCTCAATAATAAATACCAATTATATAAGGAAGTATTTTAATTCGTTAAGTAGTATTAATTTTATTTTTAATCTTTATTATCTTATTAATTAAGAATTCTTAAGTTTTGATATAAGTTATTAGTCTTATTATATAGTTATATGTCTTATTTCTTTTTTCCTTTAGTTAAAACCTTTATTTACTAGTATATAAATCTTTAAAATAAACTCCTTTTATTATTATATTATTAATCTATATAGAAATCTTAAGATATCTTTTCCTATTTATAAATATTCTCCTAAAGAAATTCTTATTATTACTAATATATCTCTCAATAATTCTAAATTTATTTAAGAAGTAATAGAAAGTACTATTTTATTTTTATTTATATAATAATTAGTTATATAGTAATCAATAGTAAGGCTATTAATTAAGATAATAAAAATATAACTCATAATAAGGATTTTAAAAAGAAGACTCCTTATTGTTCTAAGAGAACTATAAAGTATTTTATACTTACCTTTAAATTATTTATTCTTATTTCTAAGAAGTAGAATAAACGTATTATTATTAAAAGCTTTCTTATCATTAAGAATACTCAGTCTTTTATATTTAAAACTATAAAAGTAATTCTACTTTTATCTACTTATAAATATGAATATATAAGTAAAGAAGATGAAGAAAAGCCTTATAATTTTTATTTTAATTACTTATCTTTTCTTATTAAGAGTTATAATACTTTTAAAATCTATTATTAAAGTTCTTATTATTATTAAAAGTATTATTCAATTAGTAATATCTATAATTTAAATATAAAGAAGACTATTTATCTCTATATTAAAGTCCTTACTATTTATAATAATATAAATATGCAATTCAGAATAAGTATTTCTTATATAACTTTCTAATTAGCTTTTTTAATCTATATATTTCTAAATAGTTTCTCCTAAATATTAAGAGTTTAATAGTATTATTACTATTATTTATATTAATAATACTAAAGATTACTTAACTTTTATATTTATTCTCTATATTCTACTTGTAATTCTTATAACTCTTATAATTCCTACTATTGTTATAATTTCTTTAAATAACTCCTATATAAGTAGTATTAGTACTATTAACTCTTTTTCTCTAAGTAAAAGCCTAATTACTAATCTATACTATTTGTTTAATTTTTACCTCTTATTATATTTAGATGGTTATATTTTTAATAATTTCCCCAAGTTACTTCTTAATATTTATAAGTAAGTTATTTATTATAATAGTCTTTTGGGATAGTAATATAGTAGTTTAACTTATTATTTTAAGCTTTAGTCTTAGAGGATAAACTTTAATCTATAGGTTTTATACTTCTAGATATTTCTTCACTTATAGGCTTTAGCTTTAAATTAAGGAATATTTGACTCTTTCATATTTTTAAGCTGAAAAGTAATTTTCTATAATTTATTACTTATTTATATTTTATACTTATTCTACCTAAGAAAGTTTAAGTTATATTCCTTTATCTTTCCTAAAGTTATTTATATGATTCCTTTTGAAGAAGTCTTATTAATAATGTAAGCCTAATTACTTTTAGAATTTCTGAAATAGCTATATTAATAAAGCCTTAGTTAGACTATTTACTATTAGTTATACTAAGGGAATATAATTATTTAATAGTTTCTTTTTACAGATTGTGTAATACAACTAGTAATTATAAGTTTCTATATATTTTAGATATATTTAAAGTCTTATAAGTCTTTTAGAATTAAAATTTATTATTTAGAAGTTATTATATTAGATTTTACTTTTATTAAATAACTTTTATTACTAGGAAGTTTTATCTCTTCTAAGCTCCTTATTAGTAGTCAGAACTATTATAAGGCTAATAGGCGACTTATAAATAGTATTCTTTTATTATAAAAGAGAGGGAAAGTAGCTTAGCTTTTATAATTAATATTATAACTTTGGATTACTTTATAGTTTTTAAATAATCTTCTTTTTAAATAGTTTTATAATAAAACTTTAGTGGTTTTAAATCTTTTTTAATTTCATATATTATCTCTAAGACTTATATCTTAAAAGACTACTAGGTATCTTCTAAACTTCTAAATTATATATTATATTCAAAATATAAATATTAAGTCTTATAGATATAATTAGATATTTAGTTTACTACTTCTTAATATTAAAAGTTAGAATTTTAGTTAAAATAACCTAACTGACTAATCAGAAATATTATATTAAGTTTTTTTATAATTACTATATATAATATTATACTTACTTCTTTCTAATAGAAATCTATTTTATAATATAGAATATCTCCTTTATATAAAAAGACTCTAAATGTATTACCAGAGATTTATCTCTTACTTTAAATTAATATCTATTTAATAGGAATTTCTAAGTTCTTTCTATATATATATAACTTACAAAAATAATAGTTTTTAAGTTTTTAAATTATATAAGATTTTAATACCAAGGAATTATTATAAGTTTTCCCTTCTTTTAAAGTCATATTATAATTAGAAGTCTTATATAATTTCTCTTATAAGACTTATATATATTTCTAAAAAACTTAAAATATAATTATTAATTTAAAATAAGAAGAAAACATAATTTTTATATTAATAATAATACTTCCTAAAATATAAGAAAAGTATAAATCTCTAAGGTCTTTCTTAGAATATTATCATAATAATATAAAAGATTGTTAAAAGCTATAGAGTATTTTTAAGAGTTTTAGACTTTTAGTTAGTATCTTATATCTTAAGAATATTTATACATATATATTTCTTTATTAATTTTAATATAAACGAGAATATTTATTATTTTATATTATACCTATTTGAAGTTATAATATATAGGAGTTATTATAGATATTCTAAGTAATATTTCTACAAGTATTATTATAGAAATAATGTATTTATTTTTAAATTACTAATTTCTTCTTATAATTAGATATATTTTCAACTTTAATAATTACTTATATTTATTAAGTCTATAAGTATAAACTCAGTAATACTTAAAGACTATTTAGTTTCTTATAGTTAGTTTATTAACTTTAATTTATAATTATAAAATCTAGTAATTCTTTAGGTATATTTCTTTAACCTTTTGAAATCTTTGAATTAATAGGTAAGTATCCTAGGGGTTTATATCTTTCTTTATATAATTTAAATGTTTTTCTTAGTTAAGAGATTATTAGTAAGATATTAAGAAAAGAAATAATTCTTCTTAATATATATCTTGAAAACTTAGGGTTTCTATATTATATTAAAATAACTATGATCTTCTTAAAAATATATAAGGCTTTTTCTAGTTCTACTCTAAGTTCTTAAATTTATTTAAGAGTAATTAGTAACTAACTAAGTAATTAGAATACTATTTATATCTTTTTCTATTTATTTTTTATACTAGTAGCCTTATTACTACTTATCTTCAATTATCTATTTTAATAGAATTCGTAAGTTAGTTAGATTTCAAATATTTATTTAAAGAAGTAATTAGTTTTATATAGGTTCTAAAACTTCTATATATTTTATATCTTACTTAAAAGGCTATCTTTAAAGATATTTATAAAATAAATCTTATTATAAATAAAATGTATAGCTACCGCCTCTTTATATATTCTTTTTTTAATATTTCTTCAAAAGCTACTATAAGACTTACTAATTCTACAAAAGGAAGAAGAATAAATTAAGGTTTAAATCGTACTTTAGAATAAGTAGGTTTTCCTTTAGAACTTTGAATATTTATTTACTTAGTATTTCACTTAGTTAAATATTATTTAGTAATTTTATCTAATTTTCTTATTAGTACTTTGCCTTATAGGTATATTATTCAAATACTCTATATATTTAGTAATCGTCTTTTAAATCTCTCTAAAATACATATATGATACCTTAGAAGGTTACTATAAAAAGACTCCTTCTTATAAAATATTATATTTTAAACTATAGAAACTTCTTTTTAGAAGAAGTTTCAGATTTAAAAAGTTTCACATAAATTATAGCTTATTAAGGGTCTTAATAAAGCTCTTAATACAAACTTTTAGTATGAGCTTTATTTTAATTAAATTCTAAAAGTTATTATACAAGTTTAATATCTATATACCTTTAAGTAAGAGAAGTCTAGAGCTAATATATAAGTATTCTTATCTTTCTAGAAATATTAACAGAATTATTTATATAATATTTCCTAATCTTATAAGGCTAAAGGAGTATAATTATATATATATAGTTATCTTAAAGACTTTAAATGATAAATTATAAAGTAGAGATACTTTAATAGTTATAGACTTTATGTATTTTTTAATTATTATTACTTTTCTTTCTACGTCTCTTTTTTATTTATAGGTATTTAGTATAGACAGCTTAAATTTAATACTTCTCTTATAGATTGTTATTTAGATTGCTCTGTATTTCTAGGTTTCTTTTTTTTTTAATCTTATTAATTATAGTTTTATATATTACTTTTAAGAAGTTAAGGAGTTTTCTAATAGTCTTTAAGACTTCTTTTAGTCTTCCTTGATAGAAATAGAAATTCTATATTGAACTAGTCATTCAATTTAGAAAGATCAATATTAATATATAACTTTTATAGTTTTATTAAAATTATAAAGATTAATAAAAATCTTCTCCTTTAAGTTAATATATTATATTATTTCCTTTAGAGTTTTATATATTACTCTATATATCTTCCTTCTTATATATATGTATTATAACTTATAGTTAAAATAATATAAGACTAGGACTTTAATCTTATTCTTTTAATAGATATTAATAAGTAGTTTATTATTTTGAAGCCTAAATATTTAGATTCTATATATCAGAATTCCTAAGACTTAGCTATAAGGTATTCTTATATATAAGTGATATATTTATATTATTACTGAGGCTTAGGAAGCTTTGTTTAGAATAAAGATTTTATGATTCTTAACATATTAAAAGTAGCTTCTTTTCGAAAGTTGTATTTAAATATATATTACCTACTTATAATCTCAAGAATATGAAGATAAATCTTATTTATTTTTTTAATATAGTTATTTCTTAAGTTTTAATTTTATTATAAGCCTTTTTATAAAACTTCTAAAGTAAGACTAAATTACTTATAGAATTGAGGTATAATATTATGTTATAAAGTTATAGCTTTATAAATGTATAGAAACTTTAGATAATAATTACTATAGTATTATATTTTCTAATAGGAGTCTTCTAAATTGTAGCTTAAAAATAATTACTTATAGAAAATTATATAAAGATTTGAAACTATCTTATATTACTAAATAGATATATTATTAATCCTAAATCTAAGGTTATAAAATCTATTAATTTATAAAGTTTATTTAAAACTATTAAGGCTATATTTACTATATTATAAGACTATTCAAATATCAAAGAAGTTAAAATTAAATCTATAATTATCTTTATATATCTCGTTAAGCTTTTATTAGACTTAATCTTTCTATTTAAAAGATCTTAGATTATTAAATTAGGTCTTTAGGTATAGTATTAGATCTTTTTAATAATATAGAAGTATTTTAAGAAAAGATATTGTATCTAGTAAATCTTTTAGTTAGTAGTTCTATTTAACTTATATTTCTTATTATTATTTAAGTTTTACTTATAATAATTATTAGTATTATATTAGTTAGAAGTATTTTTATCTTTCTAAGTTTAATTTTAGTCTTAATGTTCTATAAACTGAAGGGATATCTTTACTATTATTCTATTCTTAGTCTAAATGTCTATAGGGCTAAATATCCCTCTTATTAATTTAATTTCTATTAGAGAAATCCTTTGGTTTAAAACAAAGAAGAAAGTCGAGCTTATAATTTTAGTGATTATTAGATTCTTCTTTCAAATCTTCTAAAAGATTATAACTTAATATTAAAAAACCTAAGATTTAATCTAAGTATTTATAAGGGTTGTAATATATTCTATAAATTAAATAGTAGGCTTATAAATACTTAGAACTCTAATATTGAAGTATTTATAGATAATTTTCTCTTATTAAGAAATTTAGAGTTTTCTATTATTTTTTTGAATTTAACTTCTTTTTTATAAATTGTATAAATATTACTTAGTATTTTATAATTACTTCTATTTTCCTTTCTATCTTACTATAATTTATATGATTCTTAAGTTTAAATAATTAGATATTAAGATTCTTTATGATATTACAAGAGTATTTTGAGAAGTCTGGAGAAATTATATCTCTAATATATTCTTATACTATTGTTTTCCTTTTTCTTATATTATATGTTTATTCAAAAGAATATTTAGTTTATCTTGTTTTCTAGAAAGCTATATTAGTAGTTAGAAATATTTCAAAGCTATAGTTTATAAAATAATTTTTCTTTTATTAAAAATAGTTATAATATCTTCTTTAACCTTAGAAGTCACTATTTAGAATTAAGATAAAACCTATAGTAATTATTAAGTTCTTATTAAATAGTTGGAGATTTTAGGGATTTTTACTTTAATAATAAACCTTTTATATTTTTACTAGATCTTCTCAGAAGAATTCTATTATAATATAAAATGTTCATAAAGTCCTAGAAATTATAAGTTTAATATAAAAGCTTAAATTAGTTCATTGAAAAGACTTAATCTTTTAGATTATTTAAAATAATCCTTTTAGAAGAAGTAGATATGTCTATTTAAAGTTTTAGAAAGTTTCTAATTTAATTAGTTCTTTTATAATATAAATAAGATTCTTAATCATTGAATTAATTGTATGATTATCATAAGATTTCAATTGCTTAGGAAGCTATAGAGGTATTAGATACTTAGTAGAAGCGTATTAATATAATCCTATGAAGTCTATATAGATAAAATATATCTCTCTCAATCTAATAAGACCTTAGGTACTAGTATTTTTTCTATAGGTCTTGCTTTATTTAAACTACCTAGAATAAAGCCTTGCATAGTATATATAGCTATATTGAATTATATATAATATATACTAGATTTAGCCTTCTAATTATATGTAATAATTAAGAGTCTTACAATATTAAAAAGCTATTAAGCTAAAAATATATATTATAATAATTTAATATATTTCAAATACTAAGATATCTACTAAAATACCTTTTTTCCAGTCCTTAAGGGAGCTAGTTAATATATTTAATATAACTTTTTTTAAAAAGACTAAGGCTTATAACTTATAAGATTATCTTGATTTTAAAATAACTATTTATCAAAGCCTCTTTTTGAAACTTCTTCAACAACTACTCTTAAGTAACTTTCTAAAAGCTAAGTAGTATTAATAAGTCTTTAAGATATTTAAATTAGATATTCTTAAGGATTCTACTCTTATAGAAGTAAACTATAAGGATGATTAATAACTCTTAGTAGATATTATTAAAAAGGTTTATATAAGAGATATTATAAACTTTATAGAGAAATATCTAAAAGTCGATATAACTTTCTATAATTTCTATATCTTAAGAATTTAAATATTAACATCAGTAGTTGAACTAAACCTATATAATAATTTAGACTCTTAAATATATAAATAAGGCATTCTAATATTAATACTCCTATATAGAAGGAAGTATAGGAACAAAAGCTACTAATTTCTATAATTACTTTTGTATTATAGATAGTCTATATTTTTAAAATACTACTTTAATATATTATAAGACATTTTCGTCTTTTAGACTTAAATATCTAATTTTAAAAATATTAATTAAAACATGATTTTAGAAGTGATAAGATACTCTATATAAGGCTTAAGTCGCTAACTATATTCTTTCTATTATTAGAATATTCTAAACTTATAATTACATAATTATATTAGTTTTCTTACTAATTTAGTCTTATATATAGGACTATATATTTATAATTTAAAGCGATTTAGATTCTATACTTCTAGACTGTTTCCTTTTAACGATTATAGAAATAATAGAATATCTCTTTTAAGTCTTTTTATATAGTAAGATGAACTATGATATTTTTAATATTATAATAGAAGCCTTAGCTACTACTTTGAAATATTTTACATAATAAGAGATATATATATAAGACTTAGATAAACCCTTATATTTTCTAAAATATAGGCTAAGCTATATTTTAATATATTATTATAATCTATATTTCTATTCTATTTATAAAAGGTAAATACTAAATAATTTAACTAAGGAGAGAATTAAATAATTATTAGCCTTATATTCAGACTTCTTAAGGAGGATTTAAAGCTTTAGATAATAATAACTATATAATTAACCTTCTAGTTAAAATAGTTATAATACTATATAGCAAGTATATTAAAAAAAGATCTTCATAATACCCTCTCTAAGACTTATTTATTTTAATTTAAGTATTTTATTTTATATCATTTGAAATATAAAGTATTCTATAATTCTTTAAGGAATTCTTTTAAGAGTATATATTTAATATAATATAAAACTTATACTTATGAAAGGCTATAGAAATACTAAGATCTTTATTATAATTAGTAAAAAGAAAGAAATTAAGTTATATTTATATGATATTATTCTGTATATTACTCTAGTTATACACTTTATTCCTTATTAATAATTATAGAAGTAAGGCTATTAGTAAGATATTAGACTAAATTATTTATTTTGATTGTAGAAATAAAATTACTCTGAAATAATAGCTATTAATATTTAATATAATTAGTAAGTCTTTAAATATTATATATCTTATAAGAGATTGATTACTTGAGTACTATAATTAGTATAATATAAGGTTTCTCCTAGATATTACTATTACTAATAATATACTATAAATACTATTTGAAGATTCCTAAAAGATAATAAATAGTTCTAATATTAATAGGAAGGATATTTTAATAGAAGGTCTTTTAGCTACTTCATCTTAATTATATAAGGTATTTATATTACTTATAGCTACTTAAAATATAATAAGTCTTAGTCTATTTAAAAAGTATATAAAACTAGTAATATTAATAAAGTAAAATATAAAATCTACTATATAGAATATAAGAGTGCCCTATATATTACTTTGAGAAAGTATATTATTTTTAACTTTTACTCCTATTATTAAGACTATAGTAATTATACTTCTATTCTTATATTTATAGATAGAACTACTGATCATGCTTAAGGCTTCTATCTTATTAATCATACTAAAGCTATTATTATAAGAGTATTTAAAGGTTTTATTATACCCTTTGAGTATTGATATAGTATTGATGTTGAGGTCTTTAAATATAATAATAAGGTTTTTAGATATAAGAATTAAAAATATAATTTAATTTCTTAGAATATATAGTTTAAATTATTTATTCTATAAATTTAAAGTTAAAATAAAAGTATTAGATATATTAAAGCAATTATTAAAATATATATATAAACTGTAAGGTATAAGAATAAATTACCTAAAAATTTCTAATTTGAAATTATATAAGTAGTAGTATCTTTTTAAAACTAAATATTAATATACTTCTTAAGTTAGTAAATATTATATTAGAGACTTTATAAAACTATTTAAAAAGATAATATTATAAAGCTAGACTTAGCTTATTTCTATATCTATAATTATAAATACTTTATTTCTATTATAGATATAAAGTTTAAGCATAATTATTGAATATACCTTAGGAAGTATACTTATATTAGCTTTTTAATAAGTTATATAATATTTTAATTAATATTAAGTATAGTATTTATTTTAAAATAAAATCATGATAACTTGTAATAATTCCTTTAATAAAATCTTCTTTTTAAATAGGGATTTAGCCTTTTTATAAGATAACTTTAAATAGTTTAATTCTATTAAAACTACTTATTAGTTATAAAGCATAATAATTATAATAGAAATACTTAAAGCTAGTTTAATTATTTATTTTAGTCTCAGTAAAGAATTTAATAAGGTAATTTATATTAAAGTAAAAAGTAATTATAGTAATTTGAAGTCTAATATCTATATAGTAGTTATTCTAGAGCCTTTTAAATACTTTTTAAAACTATAAAACTTATATTAATAATCCTTCTAGAGTTACCTACTATATTCTTTTATAATTCTATTTATATAAATAAGATTATAAAAAATAAGGAGTTCAAGAATCTTTAGAGAGAGTTAAATATAAAAGATAGATAAGATATTATATTAGAGTAATTAAGAGATCTTTGTTCAAAGTTATTTTTTTAATTAATAGTTTTAGTTATTTTAAAGTATTCTAAAATATTCTTATTTATAGTTATAAATTCATATAAATAGTAAATTAGAAAGGATCTTAGAGGTTTAACTTTCTTAAAAACTTTAAAATATAGATATTATAATTCCTAGTAATAAACTTTATTTATAAGGTAAATCGGATATTAAAGAATATTTAAAATATAGGGGGGTAGAAATTCTTATCTTAAGAGTCTTATAGTAGAAGTTATTATTATCATGTATATCTTATTTAGTAATACTTATTTATTTATTTATTAAGGCTAAAATAGTAGGTAAATAGGTTTATCTTAAAGATTATATTAAATTATATTTTTAGAATAAAGTTAGTAAGGTTTTTCAAGGGGATTTAATAGTTTTGAAATACTATTGAATTTATATGTATAAGCCTAATAAATATAAATACTTCTTGAAAATCAAGGCTTAATCAGTTATCTATAGAGATTAATAACTCTAAGATAATTATAAGACTTCTATAGTTATTCCAATAAGTATATTATTTTAAATCTTTATAGTTGGTATTAGCTATTTTAATCTAAGTTATTTTAATATAATATAATTAATATTCTTATATAGATCTTATTTCATAAGGTTATTTATATAGAAATACTACTAAAGCATTAGATATTAAGTAAAATTTATTATTTTAATAAAATATTATATAACTTTTAAAAGTCTCTTCTCTTATAGTAATATTATTTAGAAATAGGTTTTAAATACTTTAGCTTTGAATTTACTATGAGAAGGTTATGTTACTAATTCAAAAAGTATATTGTCTTCTTCTTTTCTATTAACAATTATACATTTTCTTTCCTTTTATAAAATATATCTAAAGTATTTATATTATTGATAGACGTTTAATAGAAATATTATATTAAGAGAAATAAAGATTTATGGTAGTTTCTCTATATTAAGATTATTTAAATCCAAGTAGTATAATAGCTATAATTCTTATAAGTAGTATTTTCTGAAAGGTTCTATAAATATCTTATATATATATATAACATATTATATATTTCAAAGTATCTCTAAAGACTAAAAGATTCCTACTATAGTCTAATTAAGCTTTTTATATAGAAATTGAATATTATTGATAAGGTATTAGTTTTTTTAATTATATTATAATTATGGTAAGACTAAGTATTACTTACATAATAAGCTGACTGTTGTATTTAAGTTAAAACCCCTTAGATAATTACTATATAAAACTTAAATAATTTAATATAATAACTTCAAGAAATAAAGAACTTCTATTTTAAATTTAATTATAAAATTAATAATTTACTTAATAGCCTTATAATTACTATAGACACTAGCTTTATAGAAAGTAGTAATAATTAAAAGAATTCTTTAGTATATACTATATATCTTTTTAGGAATCTAATAGTATAATAAGCTAATAAAAAGTATATTATTACTATTTTAATAATTAAGATAGAGCTTTTAATACTATCTTGAGCTATTTAAGAGGCTATCTTACTAGATATCTTATTATTATATTTTAAATAGACTTTATAATATATATATTTAGTACAAATAAGATATATAAACTTCGCCTTACTATCTAAATCTGTTATAATAATTAGTAAATAATATACTTTATAATTATTAAATAATATAGCTATATATAAGGTTATAATATATAGATATCTATTATTATTAGTTATAATAAGAAGCCTTATAAAGGGATTTGAAAATGAAATATATATGTTTAAGAGATTTTATAATCAATATTTCTATTCAACTTCGCTAGAATTATTAATTTGGTATTTGTATTACTTAAGTTAATATAATACACTAGTTAAACAATTTAAAGTTATAGCGAGAAGAGGAATTCTAAGAAAGAGTTCTAATATTTAAAGACTTTCATAAAACTTTTAATTATTAATTAGAATTTATACATCCTAAGTTATAGTGATAATAAGACGAAATAAAAAGCTTAGGGATATTAGAAGTACTCTCTAATTAATAAGAAGTATTTAAATAGCCTATAAATAGAGTTTTTCTTCTTACTCTAGAGATAGAAATTTAATACAAATAATAAAGTAATAAAAGGAGTTTCTTATAAGATATAAATACAACGTTTAAATTAGTAATACTTAAAAGAGTTATTCTATAAGTAGAACTCTTTAAGTTCAAAGAAATATATTAGGAATAATATATTTAAGAAGTAGAGTTTTTGTTAGTTAAACCTTAAATAATAGTACTATTTCTATAGGTCTTACCTTATTTAAACTACTTGAAATTGAATTTTATGCAGTATTTATAACTATATTTAGTTATATATAATACACACTAGATTTAGCCTCCTAATTATATATAATATATTTCAACAGAAGGCTTCTAGTAATACGCCATACTATACTTATTTTGTCAATATAAGCGAAGAATATAGCTACAAAGTAGGAGACCTAATAAGTTTAAATACACTAATACTAAGAGGTATAAATAGCTATAACTAAGATCCCCTATTTATTATTATTATCTTAAATAAATAAAGGTTATAGATTCATTATTACTTGAAAATAGAAAGCTTTTAATATTTAGTAATTATATGATGAATATGTATTTTACTAGTAAAATACTTTTATTTAAAAATACTATAAATTTAAAAATACAAAAGGTATATCTTGAGAATATTTAGAATATGCATTATAATTCTTATAATCAGGATTTCTAAGTAATTTCATTTTATGATTAATATACAACTACTACTTCTTATTATTATTATAAACATACTACTTCTTTTATTTAATACTAGGCTTTTGTTTCTATAAGTCTTACTTTATATTAATAATATTATACTTCTATTTTATATTCTTATTACCTATAATTTATAAGATAGAATTTGATTATTTCTATATATATTTCTAGGAGAGTAAGTATTTTTATAAATTAGTTATGCTATTATTTTTATATATAGCATTTTTTAAAATAGAAGTAATAGGAGTAGGAGGCCTTTCGTTAATATATTCAGAAGCCTCTTATCTTTCTTATATAAAAGCGTTATATACAATATCTATGAAATCAATAATAATATTATTAAAACTATTAAGAATTATACAATTATTGAGTTTTTAGTAGTTATAATATTTAAATAAACTTAGGGGTTAGATTCATTTATCAAGTACTATAGGACTATTATTTTCAATTAAGGAATATTAATAATATTTAGTTATATTAAAGGTTTCTGATCTATTTAAAGTTACATACTTCTTAGGAACCCTTTGAAGGAAGCTATACCTAGTAGTTAGCTCTTACCTTATAAATCCTATAGATAATACTAAAGCTGAGGAACGATTTAAATAGAGGAAACTTTAAGTAATAATAATATAGTTAGTTAATACGATATTTAATAAATAGGGAAAGTATAAACCTATCTATTATAGTTATTCTATTAAGAATTATAATAGGATTATAATACTAATACTAGCTAGTTAGTAATACTTATTACTAACTATTAATAGTTATTAGCTATTAGTAGTTATTAGAACAAATAGATAAGTAGGTAAATCGATAGTTAAGTTATTACTATAGATAACTGTGAAATCAGGAGAAATATGATGTAATAAAAGTAGTTTTCTTGATATGAAGACTTATTCAAAATATTTATAATAATAATAGTTAAATAGAGGAAGAAAAAGTAATTTAATTAACTATATAATTAACTATTTCTAACTATTATTTATAGAAATATTAAGGTTCTTATATAGAGGGTTTATTTCAGAGTTCTAGTTATACTACTAGAGTTCTAGCTATAGCTATAACGTATAGGCTACTATAGCTATAATAGATAATATATTATAATTATAATATATATACCTTAATATAATATATAAGCTACTATAGCTACAATATATAATATATTATAACTATAACATATAAGGCATTATAACTATAATATATACGCCCTAACATAATATATAGACTACTATAACTACAGTATATAACATATTATAACTATAGCATATAGGCTAAAGCATAATATACGTTACAGCACAGCTATAGCATATTAACCACTATAGCTACAATATATAGAGCGCTATACTATAGCAGATATAGCTTAAGCTACTTCTAGTACTTTATAACAGAGTAAACCTTTATACCTTTACCTTATTTACTTAAGAACCACTAGAGGTAAAAAAGTAAAATAAGTATATATTTATAGAGTCATGTTTATACAATTTATTCATATAGACATATCATATAATGTCCTATTACTTCTATTAGAATAATAAAAGTAGAAGTTTTTTATATATCAGAATAAATCTAACATCCCCCCATAAAGTATATTTTACTAATATATAACTTACTTATATAAGAACTCACAAAGCTTAATAAAAAGTAAAAAGAGAAAAATCTATATAAAGTTATAAAACCTAAAACTATAAAAAAGTAAAAAAAGAAAAACTTTTAAAATATCATTTCTTAAATTTTAGATAAAATCCACTTAAATTTCACTAAACCTAAAAGCTTAGTTAAAATATTAACTCTATCATCTTCTATATTTATATAATATATAAAAGTATTTTTATCTCTAATAAAATCCCTTATAAAATAATATCTTATATCTATATATTTTACTTTTTTATAAAATTCAGGATTTCTAACTAGCTTTTTTACTACTAAATTATCTATAAAAGTCTTAGGTTTTCTAACCTTAGATAATCCTAGTTTTAAATTCATATAATTATAATTATAATATAAATAAGTTACTTCTTTACAAGTATCTAATAGAGCTATATATTCAACTTTATGAATAAATAAAGCTACTATTTTTTATTTTATAATAGAATCACTTATAATATTACTATTTCTTCTTAAATAGAAAATATAAGAAGAAACAGATTTTCTATTATTTAGATCTTTTATTTAATCTGAATTAGTATATCTTACAATATTCTTGATAGAAAATATTCCTTTCTAATTATAAATAGATCTATATTCTTTATTATTATTTAAATAACCCTATATATAGTGAAAAGCTAAAAAATAATTTTTATCTAGATTATAAGTAAATTAAGAACGAATTATTACTACAAAAGTAATATTAAGCCTTATGTTTAAAGCTAAATATAATAAAGCTCCTATTTCCTATTAAAACTTTAAAATATCTTTTTGTAAAGCTTTTTCCTTATTCTCTAGTAACTTTAAATTATTATCTATAGGAATTTTGAATTTATAAATAGTTCTTTTTTAAATTTTTTTATAATTCTCTTCGTATAGTTATTCTAATTAATAGTAACTATCTTTTCTTTTTAATCTATAAATAAATTGTAACTAAGAAAGATAAAGAGTTCTCCTAAATTCTAAGTTTTAACTTCCTATTTAAGAGAATTATATATATAATTAGCTAGTTTTTAACTATTAATAGTTAGTAATATATTGTTAATATAACAAACTAAAATAGCTATATAGGGCTTTCTATTTAAAGTAAAAACCGCTTTATTATAAAGAGAATTAATAAATCCTATTAAATAAAGAATATTCTTCAGATAGTTATACTAAAGTCGAGGATGTTATTTCAAACTATATAATACTTTATTTATTAAATAAATAAAAGTATAATTTGTATTATTTTTATACGTATTTATATTAATATTCAAATTAAATTCTAAAGAATTTCTCTTTATATTAAAATAAAATCCAGTTAATAGATAGATATATATAGGTTTATTAATATTAGTATAAATAAACATGATAGTAATATTATATTATGTTACAATTTATCCTAGATAAATAGAAAGAATTATTATACATCTCTAACTTTTAGGCCTATAAGTAGTACTAAAAGTTTCTAAATAATTAATACCTAAATATTAATTATAGCTTTGAGCTACCTATCTAATTTTATATATAGTGTCTTTAGTTATATTACTTAGTTTTAACTTCTAAACCTATCTACTACTTAGAATATTAATATCTTTAATATTAATAGTAGATAGAAGTATAACTTTCTAACTATTTATAGATCTTATTTATTCTATTTCTTTTATTATAACTAGAATCCAATTTCTATATTTAGGAAATTTAAATACTTAAGTAAAAGAAGTAGGTTGTTCTATCTTATTAACTAATAAAATATATAAAACTTAATTATTTTCATTAGTATTTGTATATAATTTTATATAACTATTTAAATTAGGATAATCTAAAATAGTAAAAAAGTACTTTCTTCATAAGTTTTATAGTCTTTTTTAGCTTCTTCTAATATAATAGGTAAATCCATATATAAATTGGATTTTCCCTGAATATCATTCTTATCTTCTATATTTAATTCTAATATTTTATTATTTTCAGTTACTTTAATATTAAGATTTTCCTCTAAAATTATTCTAGTTATTTCTTAGGTTTTAGTAGTAAGATTTATTAAAGAATTATTATTATTAGTATTATTATTATTGTAATCTATATTAGAAATAGATTTATCTAGATTTAAAATAAAATTATTATTAAACTAACTAGACTTATAATTATTAGTATTCTTTTCTAAATTAATAGATAAAAGTAACTCTTTTTCTAAAGTATAAAAAGTATTTTCTAAATTTTTTATATTTCTAGACTATATAGCTTTCTTTTTATTAAAGTCCTAAATTTTATAGGTATTATTTCCATAGGTTATAATAGCTACTTTATAAGCTTTTATATCTAATCTTTTAGTATTAAAATTGTTATTCTTATAATAATAGAAACTACTTTATATCTTAATGTTATTAATATTAAGTTTTATTTTATTTTTTAATTTATAAGGAGTCTTGAAATTTATAGAACTATAAGGAGTTCTATTATATCTATATATAGAAACTATTAAAATATCCCCCTATAAATAATAAGATAAATTTAAGTAATACATTAGAATTCTAATTGTATTCATTAGAATTCTTATTATTCTTTTTTCTAAACTATTAAGTTTATAAATATAAAGAAATCTAATATTATAAATAATACTAGAATAAGAATAAATATCTTTTATTTTTTAATTAGTAAATTCATTACTTCTATTAATATTAAATTCTTTTATTTTTCTCTTATTATTACTATTATCTACTAAGTCTTTAAATTTGAGGAAGATTTTAGAAACTTCTTTAAGTAATTTAGTTTTTAATAAAGATCCTTAAGTAAATCTAATTA
>AMCV02000006.1:1981738-2004677 GCA_000350065.2 Colletotrichum orbiculare MAFF 240422
CATATTACCCCCTAAAGTATAACTTTAGCTTTCCTACCCCCTACTAATTATTATAGCCAGCTTCTAATTAATCTAGAGCTGAACCCCTTATGGCTATAGCTAGCATACCCACCCCATATTAACTTTTTTAATAATAAACAACTAATAACTCTTTCTATAACAACCTTATACCCTTACGTTTTTACACCTTTATAGCTATATATAATTTAAATATCTCGAGATAGTTAATTATTACTAATTATAAGTATTCTATTTAAGTATTTATTATAACCTCGATATCTATAACTTTAATATTCTTATTATAACCTAAGCCCTACTTACCCCTAAGATAAGACTTTCTACTACTAATATAAAAGTTCTCTATTATTAATATAAGTTAACTTATAATCTCTATATAAGTATAATAAGACTTAGTCTACTCTTATTAATAAATAGTCTTAATATATTAAGTATAGCTAATATATAAAAATATTTATATAGATATAAATACTTCTAGTATAACTAGATAGTTTTTAAAACGTCTATAATTATATTATCATAATATTTTAAAGTATTTAATATCTAGTATTATAGTAATATATTAATACTAGAAAATTATCTAATTAATACCTAGTCTCTAATATTATTAGCTTAATATAATAAGTTATAGGTTAATTAGATGATATTTTTTTGAATATTCATAAGTTTCTTATTAATTATAGTATTTAGGATGATTTTATTAAAGTCTATTCTAATAAACTAATAGTTTGATTATAAAAGTTATAGCTAGATATCTCTTTACTTATTTTATAGTACATTTTTATAAGTAGTTATATAGATTTTAAAGAGATTTCAGTTTTATTATACAAAATATAGAAAAACAATAGATTTTAAAATACCTAGTTCTTATACATATTTTATTTTATTCCATCTTGAAGAAGTTTATAAAGGTTCTCAATCCTATTATCTTAGTAGTTACTTTTAGCTATATATATTAAGCTTTAGTTTTAATAAGGTTCTTCCTAATTATTATTATAAGGTTTTCTATTCCTATAAGGTTGAATATGAGAACTAGGGGTATAATTATCTATAATAATAGGTAATTTCATTATTATTTTAACTAGTTATAAGTTAGTATTAGTATAAATACTATTATTAGGTAAAACTTATAGTTAAATGTATATATAGGGTAAAACGCTTAGATACTATTCTAAGTATAGAGCAAAAGTAACTAAATATATATAATCTAACTATTATTAATAATTAATATTATTTTGTAGTAAAATATCTTTATAAATGTTACTATAGAGATACTAGAGGAATTTATAGTAATAACATAATTCTAATTCAATTATACATATATTCATATAAAGAAGAAGATTCTACTATATATCATATATTTCTTTTATTATTATATATTAATAACGAATTATATTAAAAGTTTTAAATAAAATCTTATAAATTGGGAATTTTAGAAGAGTATGTTACTTTATAATATAATAATAATAGTATTATTTAATTCTAAATTAAGTCTTATATTGATTAGTTTTTATTCTAACTATTTCCTAGATTTTCATATAGACAATATGGAGGTTAATAAGGTAATTAATAAGAAAGGTTTTAAAGTTATAACAGCTCTCTTTATCAAATAATATTATTTTAATATTATACTCTTAAAGACAATAAGTATAATAATAAGTAACTTAATAGAGAGTAGGGATATCAGTTATCTTAAAGTATTTAATAATGAGTAGAGATGTTTGTAAAAGATAAGTATTTAATAATATGTAGTATATTAATTTTATTAATTAAGAAACCAATATTTTAGAAATTACTAGGTTTTAAAAAAGGTCTCTTTAGAAAGTATATAGATATATATTTTCTATATTTAAATAAGCTTATTAGCATTATAATTGAAATTAATATTATTAGACATATTATGTAAGACTTTTTCTTCTATTTTAATGAGATGTATAGTAGTATCTCTAGTGTACTTTGTAAAATATTACTCTTCAAAATTCTTACTTTTATTAAAAGTAAAAGTATTAAATGTTATAGTAATTTTATTAGAATTGAAATTCTGAAGTCTTATATCTACCTATTTTTACTTTAATTATAATATTATATTTTTAAGAATATGCTATATAGAAAACTACTAAATATTATTATTAAATATATCATAAAGTATTACTTTAAGATTTATATTATAATTAGTAATAGTAACTTAAAACTTACAATTCTTTTAATAGTAAGTAGGCTTTATAATTATAAAAGTACTTATCAATAGAAATTAGTAGTGTTAAGAGAAATAAGGTTAAAATAGGTATTAAATATAGTACTTATAGAAGTAATATTTATAACCTTAGAGAGGGATATCTGAAATCAGTTAACTTATATAGGATATATTAAAAGCTTTATTGAAATAAATAGAGATATTACAAGTCAAACTTATATATATTGTCTAATATTAAAATCTTTAGATTCTATTGAAGTATTATAAGGTATAATATGTATGTCTAGAAGACTCTATTAATTTCCCTATAATTACTATAGTAAATATAAAAAAGGGAATATTATTACTTTTCTTCTTAAGGATATTGAAGAAGAGTTATATTATAGTAAGAAAGTCATATTCTTTAAATTTGAGTCAATATTAAAAACTCTATTTAAATTAATTAGTAAGTAAGATTTTCTTTAGCTATAAATATAAATAGTAATTTAATAAGAAGTTATTTCTATTACTATAAAGAATTCTTCTATAAACCTAATTACTATTCTTTTACTTTTAGCTTTAACTATATCTACTATTTTTATTATAAGATTATAAAAAGTAGTAATTACAGTGTAATGTTACAATTTCATTATATTATAATTATATATATTCTTACCCTTAAGAATTCTTTAAAACTACTATATTATAACTACTTTATAATAAATCCTACTCTAAAATTAGTAACTATAGAGTTTATTAGAATTATTATACTTCCTTATTAATTAAGAGTAAGGCATATCAATATAATTATAAGATATGGAGTCTTATATATTTAGCCCCCCGCCTAGTAAGTAGCCTTATATAACACCTAGTAAATAATCTTTATAATAAGAAAATACCTAGTTATATATTATAGCTTATATATATCTCTATAGGTAAATATAGTTAAAAAAACCTAGTAGTATAACTACTAATTTAAACCTAGCTCTAACCTAGAAGTAGGAGCTAATAAGTAATAGAATAATAACTAGATATATAAACTTATTAATATAAGTTTTATAATAGTCTGTATAGAAAGTTGTAGCTTGACGTACTAGTAGTAGCTTTAAAGTATTAAACTTATTATAGTAGTACTTATGATGTTAACTCACACTAGAATACTACTAGTATACCTTAATAATATTAGCTATAGATATGGAAGAAAGCGATAGATAGCTAACTATCCTTTAAAGTATAAGTTAATAGCTATCTATAATAGTATCCTTACTTATAACAATACTACTAATAATAATAATAATAAGAATATATTACCCCTAACTATTATCTATTACTATACTTAACTCCTACAACCTTAATATATATATTAATCTTATAAAAGTTATCAATAACTATAAGAATTATAACTACTTTTATAAGAGCCTAAAAAGGCTAATTTTATATAAAAGCGATTTTACTACTTTCCCTAGCCCTCTTAAGATAACTATAGCTATATTTAGCCTTAATATATTATTAGAAGATAAAGCTATTAGTAGAACTAAAGAAAACAAAATTATAGTAATAAAGAAGAATCTAGCGCCTAAAAGTAAGGTATTTAAAGATAACTCTAAATACTTTAAATATATCTTAGAAGTAGCCTGTTAGGTACTATTCGAAAAGGTATATATGTCGAAGTCTGCTTATTGTAGAAGTCGTCATTGGCTAATAGTAGGGAAAGCCTAAGGTTAAATATATTACATTATATACTATTAGTATAACCTTATTATAATTTAAAAACCTGAAGTAACTGTAGCTATAGCTATTAGTATAACGTAGGTTAAGGCATAAGTCTTAGCTAGGAGCTAAATATTCTCTATATGAAGTCAAAGACCTATAATTATAAGATATATTAATATAATAATTATTATTTAATTTTTATAAAATATTTCATATAATATTTTATTATCCTAATAAATTTATATATATTATTAGTATTCTTTATAGTTATTAGATTTCAAAATCTTTATTATAAGTATTTTAAATTAATCAATTTTAAGTAGTAAAGCAGCTTTCTCTAGATATAAAATAAAAGTAAAAGAGGGTAAAATAAGGGCTAATTATAGTAATTTAACTAAGCAATAGAAAGGTTATATACTTCTACTTTAAGATACAATAATAAGTAGATTCCTTATAGTATAATGTGGCGATATTAACAAAAAGGTATAGCGCGGTATATTACTAGAAGCCCTCCGTCAAAATACTAGGAATCAGCAAATCACCTATAGCTGCCTAATTGTAATAGAGGGATCCAAAGGTATTCCATAGGAAATCCTAGGGATTTCCTGAAGAAATACTATTCTAGAAGTTTCTATTAAGGAATTATAAAATCTGGGAAAAAGAATTATAATAGCGTAAACCCTAATAATAGATATAATATTTATAGCTATAAAGATATATAGTATTACTATTAAAGTTATAATATATAACTATATAAAGAAAAACCCTATTTTTATATGTAGTATTAAATAGGTGTTATACTAATTATATTAATAATTATTTTATAAGAGGGGCTAATAGCTCGCTTTCTACTATAACTACTAGTAGATATATTATATCTTAAATTATAACTTTAGCTTTCCTACTTTCCTACTAACTACTATAACTAGCCTCTAGTTAATCTAAGGCTCAACTCCTTATAGTTATAACTAGTATACCTATCTTATATAAACTTCTTTTTTAATAAAAAACTAATAACTCCTTCTATGATAACCTTACGCCTTTATATTTTCATAACCTTATATTTTATAGCTATATATAATTTAAATATCTTGAGATGTTTAATTACTACTTATTATAAGCATTCTATTTAAATATTTATTATAACCTTAGTATTTATAACCTTAATATTTCTATTACAAACTAAATACTATTTACCCTTAAGATAAAACGTTATACTATTAATATAATATTTCTCTAGTATTAATATAAGCTAATTTATAATTTCTATATAAATACAATAAGACTTGATTTATTCTTGTTAATAAACCATCTTAATATATTAAATATAGCTAATATATTAAGAGTACATATCTAAATATAAATCCTCTTAATATATCTAGATAGTTTTAAGAATTTCTATAATTGTACTATTATAATATTTTAGGATATTTAATAATTAGTATTAAAATAGTATATTAATATTAAGATATTATCTAATTGATACTTAGTCTTTGATATTATTAGCTTAACATAATAAACTATAAGTTAATTAGATAATATTCCTTTAAATATCTATAGACTACTTATTAATTATAATACTTAAGATAGTTTTATCTAAATCTATTCTAATAAAATAATAGTTTTAATTCTAATAGTTCTAACTAGATATTTCTATACTTACTTTATAGTACTCTGTTTATAAATAGTTATATAGATTTTAAAAAACATAAGAAATAATAGATTATAGAATACCTAACTCTCATAAATATTCTATTTTATTCTATCTTTAAAAGGATTATAAAGGCTTTTAACTCTATAACTTTAATAATTACTTTTAGCTATATATACTAAATCCTAGCCTAAATAAGGCTCTCTCTATATAGATTATAATTATAAGGTCTTTTACTACTATAAAGTTAAATATTAGAACTAGAAGTATATTTATCTATAATAATAAGTACTTCGGTTACTATTTTAACTAATTATAAGGTAGTATTGATACGGGAACTATTATTAGATAGAATTTGTAGTTAAATCTACATATAAGATGAAGAACTTAGATACCGTTCTAGATATAGAGTAAAGGTAACTAAACACTTATTTGATATTCTATATGTTTATTTATAGTTTCTATTATATAGTAGTATAATTAATTATTGAAAGTATCTACAATAGTTTTCTATATTAGTATTATAGTACATTATATATGAAATATCTATACAATATTAATTAATTATTACAATCATATCTTTAGAAGATTCCTATTTAATTAAGGAATATTTAAGTAAGAATAATAATAAGTCCATAATAGACAAATTGATTGAGAAGTTCTAAGTATTTGAAATAGTTATTAAGTTATAAACAGAAGAGATTATTTAATATAAATAGGAGTAAATTGAGTATATCCAATTAATATATAGAATTAAGATCTTATTAGAACAATAAAGTGTTATATTATAAATAGTTTAGGAAAGAATAGTTCTATTAATAAATACTATTTATTTCAAATTTATAATGAAGTACAATACTTCTATATTACTAATTTAATTAGATATTATAATAAGAGAAATCTTCGTATTTATTAAAAGACATACTAGGGATTCTAAATTTAAAACCGTTCTAGAAAGCTAATTTAAAGATTTCTAACTAAAAATACTTAGGAAATACTGTTTTTAAAATAGTTTAAATTAAATTATATAATCAATATTAAATAGCTATTTACTTGAGATTTATAGTTTTATAGTAAGAAGTTAAAGTAACAAAATAGATATCTTATATACTAGTAACGAGCAGAGCATTTCGAAATAATACATATTATATTACAAATATATATTATATTACATATTACATATTACAAATACAAATATATTATATGTATTTATAACGTATTAGGATTTATACCTAATATATATCTTTGTATCCATAATGTCATAGTCTAAGAACCTTTATATTTGTATTATATTACAAATATATATAATTATATTTGTAATATTTGTAATATATTATATTTTGAGTAAGATTTAAAAAGGTTAAACCCAACTATTTAGGAGGTAAATCCCTTTTATTTTACATATAGTACTAATATTAATATGAAAATATATAGTATTTAGTTCTTCCTGAATTATCTACATTACAATTAGTATATTTTAATAATATTCTAAGATTAGACTTTTATATCTTAATATTATTTTAATTCTTTCAACTATAATAGTTTTATAATCATTAGAATTTACTCTATTTATAGTAATAATAATAGAATTAATATTAATAGCTTTAACTTAATATATTATACTATAAATAGTATAATTATATTATTTGTACTTATATTTGTAATATACTACAGTTTTGAATATTATAAATACAAATGTATGTATTAGCTATTATATGTAATATATTACAAATACATATATTTGTATTTGTATTAGATGTATTTGTATTATCGTAATGCTCTGGTAACTAGTTAAAGAATAATATCTTAACTATATTAAGAGTTTTAGATATATATATTAGTAAAAGATTAAAGGTTTAGAAAGGTCGTTTTATGAATCTATGTATAATTCGAAATTATCTCAAAAAATAATTTTGAAATTAGTTATACTCATTTATATTTAAAAGAATTAACTTTATATACTGTCTTATAAAGTCTAATTAACTTATTTATTACTTCTAAAATAATAGAGAAATAATTATGGAAGAAGGTTTTGTATATTTATTTACTTAGAAAATAGATTTCTAATGTAGAAATTAAATTACTAGAATAAAGTCTAGTGATTAATATAGAAATATAATAAATCTGGAAATATTATAAGTAAATATTATAGATAGATTCTATTCTTATAGAAAGAAATTATTTATTATTTATGTTAGAGTTCTAGCTATTTAGCTATTACTCATATTCATCCTAATAACCCATTTTAGGTAAATAAGGGCTTAAGTATCCTCTATTACCCTTATAACCCTACATTTTCTATTTAGTATAGAAAATCAATTATTAGAGTTAAGGTTATAATACCTTGATTATTCATATTCTAAATTAATTAAACTATAATATCAGAATATTTAGTAAATAGACTACTTAGTAGCCTAAGTATAATAGAGGTAAAGGCTCTATATAATATAAGGTTAATCTTTCTATAAATAAATTCTATTTAGAAATTCATCTTTCTAAAAAAGATTATATAGTTCTAATAAGATTATAAAGTAGTCTTATAAGTAATATAGATATCTTATATAAAGAAGAAACAACTTCCTATAAATATTTCTTTTAATAATAATGTTTTTATTTTCTTATATAGTAAATAACTATATAATATAAGTTAAAATTAATAAGACTTTTATTAGGAAATTAGAAGACTTCTAATAATTCTTATAGATTAGTCTATTATTTAAAGTCTAAAGATAAATAAATAATCTTTATATATTATAAAGGTTTTAATATAATTAGAATATTAATATATTCCTTTAGTATTGAGCAAGTATTCTAAGAATTCTTATTATAATATTTAGACTTTTGAGAAGATTTATTACTTCTAATAGGGGTCTAAATAGATATTTATTAAGTTCTTCATTAAGTTTAAATTAGCTATAAGATAAATAGAGGGGTACTTTTATATAAGAGATATTTAGGCAAATTACTTCTAATTAGCTTTCTCTTACTATATAAAATTTAAATAGTTTCTATTAGTTATAATATTAACTATATAGATTAGTATACTATAGTCTAATATTATTATATAATTATAATACGTCTTAAGATCTTTAATATAGAATTATGAAATTATAGTCACCTATAATTCTTATTTTAGTTAGAATGAATAATTAATTAGAATAAGGATATATAAATAATAGATATAAGGGTAGTATAAATTACTTTAATATTAGTATAGTATTACTATAATGTTACTCTTTCTTATTATAAGAAAATAAATAGATAGGTAGTTATAATTAGTCAGTTTTAGTTAATTCTTATTATAAGTATATATAAGGCTTAAGAAGTAGACTTTATAGTTATTTAGATATATATATATATAGGTTAGTACTTATATATATCATAATATTAAGGGCTATTTTATTATTAAATATAAGTTATATCCTACTTGCTTAATAATAACTTCTAATATTAATATTTAGGTTTTATATTTGGAAAAAGGGATTATAGATAATAAGGAAAAAGCCCAGCCTTCTAGAAGAAATTCTCTAAAGAGTAAATTAGTACAACTATTAAGAACAGTATTATAATAATAAATAAGACTAGAGAAATATAGAGATAAATAGATAAGCTATTTTAGTCTCTATATTAATAAATAAAAAGTGTTTTATTTCTATTCAGATTAATAGTAATTATAATTATTATAGAATAGTTAGTAAGGAATTTATAAAATAGTAGAATTTCATATTAATTATATTATTATAATTTTACTAATTAGATATTATTTCAAATACTAATTAGAAATCCTATATTACTAAAGTAACTAGGATATATATTGACTTCAATAGGTAGATATTCAAAGCCTTATTCTATATAATCTTAAACATAATATATCTGATCATCTTTAAGAAGTTATAATTATAATATTAAAAGATTATTCTAGATTTTATAAAGAATAAGATAAGAATGGATATAATTAGTAGTCTTATTATTTAGACTATTAGTAAAATATTAAAAGAAATTTATATAGATAGATTTATAAATTCTAATAAATTACTAATTATAATATTCTTTAGTTTAAGAACAAAGAAGTATAAGTAATTAGTAGTTAATTATATATAGATTAATAGAGTTTTAATAGTTATAATACTAATTACTTAAGAATAATTAATACTTCTATTATTAGTTATTTATATCTCTTTTATAGACTTATTTAATAAAGATAAGGCTTCTAGCTTCTTATTTTATTAAAGGTCTTTTAATTATCATATTTACTTAAAAAGAGATTTAGATAGGATAGATTTAGACTTATTATAGAAATCCTTTTATAATATACTAAAGAAATACTTCTTTAAAGTTTAATATTAAATTATAGACTTAATAGATAAGAGTTAAATCTAAGTTAGTATACTTATAGCTAGAATACCTATTGGTTTTATTAAAAGGTTTAGGGAAAAGTAGTTATTCTATATAAATTATTATATATTTAACATTATTAATACTTATAATTATTACTCCTTATTATTAATTCAAGAGATATTATACTTATTATTTAAAGTAATATAATTTATAAAAACTAATATTTATATAGCTTTCTATAAGATTTATATTATAGAAGGAGATAAATATAAAATTACTTTTTAGATATATTTTAACTTATTTAAATAGTCGATTATTCTTTTTAGACTAATAAGTATATATATAATATTTTAATATTATATGAATAGTAAGTTTTAAAGTATTCTTAATAGTTTCATTATAGTTATTTGTATAATAGTTTTATTAATAGTTATAACTTAAAGGATAATTATAAAGATAAAGTTAAATACGTTTTTAGATGGTTATAAGAGATTTATCTATATTAAGATTTAGACAACTATAAATTCTCTATAAAGTAAATCAAATATCCAGGTTTTATTATTAAGGCGAGAAAAGATATTTATTATTATTCTGAAAGAATTAAAGTTATATAAGATTAGGAAGTTTTAAAGAATATTTAGAATATTTAGAATTTCCTTAATTTTATCAACTTCTATTATAATTTAATTAACTGTTTCTCTAGTTTAATAGAACTCTTTATATAATTAATATAAAAAGAGGTTCTATTTGATTGAACTATTAGATATTAATAAGTATTTAAAATATTCAAACTTATATCTTTTTTAAAGTTGATAATAATTTAATAAGATTTGGAATAATATATAATAATAGAAGTAGATTACTTAAGAGCAGTATTAGATAATTATTTCTTATAAGTAGAAAGGAATAATATATTATAACTAATTATTTATTATTTAGTTAAATTTACTTTAATTTAATAAAGTTATACTATTTATAATAACAGATTACTAATAGTTATATTAGACTTAAAGATATAACTAGTAGAATTATAAAATATAGTAAAGTTATTTACTATTTCTTCTAATTATGAAGCTTTAGAATATTCTATAGATTTTAGATTTATCTTAAAGTAATAGACTAAGTAAGTAGAAGCTTTATTAGAATTTAACTTTATTTTAAAATTTTATTTAGATTATCTTCTAAGGTATTCTAATATTCTCTCTTAATAAGACTAAAATAATATAGTAAAATTAAGGTTTTGTATATAAACTTTTTAATTCCTCTAGGTTAATCTTAAGGAGAAAAATAAGTTCTCTTTAGTATTTTTAATTTATAATATATAGGTAGAGGGAAACTGAGAACAAGTTATATAAATAGAAGATATCTATTAGCATATTATTAATAAATTACTAAACAGATATATTATATTCTAAAGTATTATATTGCTAATATTATAGAATTAGGTAGTTATAATAATATTAAC
This sequence comes from Colletotrichum orbiculare MAFF 240422, assembly GCA_000350065.2. Taxonomy (NCBI): domain Eukaryota; kingdom Fungi; phylum Ascomycota; class Sordariomycetes; order Glomerellales; family Glomerellaceae; genus Colletotrichum; species Colletotrichum orbiculare. Next base: position 1,993,097 of record AMCV02000006.1, read on the forward strand.
ATATAAGATTTATTTAGAAACAGTTTATTAAGTAGTAAAAACCTTCTTATTAGGAGGTTTAGTATAGATATAAATAGCTAATTATATAAGAAGAAGGAGTAATATTCTATTATATTAAAACTAAATCTAAATATCTAAGTATAAATTACTAATAACTATAGTTTTCTAAATAGTTTAAAATTTATTAGTTTTAAATTATTTTAATATTAATTTAATATTTATAATAACTTTATAAGATTAGTATGAAGATAGTATATTAAGGAATATTAAATCTTTTATCTAAATATATAATATCTATTAGTATCCATATATAGATTATAAGTATTATTAAGACTTACTATAACTCCTATTAATTCCTAATAGGTTTTAATTATAGATTTCTTTTAATTTCTAATAGATTTACTATTTATTAGAAAGAAAGACTTAAGATCCTAATAGTAACTATATATTAACTAATTAAATATATCTAACTAGAAATTATAATACTTATGATTATTAAAATTTATATATAACAAGATTTTAAGATTTTTAGTAGCAATTCTAAAGCTTCTCCATATTAATTATTACTAATTATAACTTAGATTAAAATATTACTTTTTGAATAATATTACACTAATTAATAGGAATATAGTAATTATTATTAATATTATTCTACTTTTAGATAGATAGTAGAATATAAAACATTATATCTAAGATTTAGATATTTCTATAAATATGTATTATTTCCTTATAGTTAGACTAGCGAGTTTATATTAGCATATGTTAACTAGTATCAAATGATAGAAATTCTTTAATTATGAAGATTAATTTAAATATACTTCTAAATAGATTTAATATTATATTTATTTCCTACTTAATATAGTAGTTTAACGTCTAGCTGGCTTTTACTATTATAGTAAAAGTAGTAAGTTTAAATCCTATAGTAAGTAACTACGACTAGTATTCCTACTAGTTATATAAACTATATAGTAATTACTACTAATTATTAGCTTCTATTATTAGCTATGTATAACTAATAACTATTAATAGGTAGTAATAACTACTACTAGCTAGCTAATATTAGTATCATATAATTATAATCTTTTATAGAGTAACTATATAGATAGGCCCATATTTTCCCTAATTATTAAATATTATATTAACTAACTATATTATTACTACTTGAGGTTTCTTCTATTAAAATAATTCCTCAGCCCTAGTATTATCTATAGGGCTTATAAGGTAAGAGCTAACTACTAAGTATAGCCTCCTTTAAAGGGTCCTAAGAAGCATGTGACTTTAAATAGATCAAAGACTTTTAATATAACTAATGTTATATTTATTTTATATTTTCAGATAGAAAAGTAGACTATTCATTCTAATTTAAAATAAATTTTAATATTTGTATCTTATTTTAAAAATAGTATCACTATAATCTAAATAGTAATAATATATATATATAGTAATATAATAAGATGAATACTAATAGAATATAATAGATAACTAAGAAGCTCTGAATTAGAAAAAGAATAATACTATTATTAGATTTTAATCCTAAAGTAAATTAGCTGAATGAGAAACTCAACTAGATGGCTTCCAAATATTAAGTTATTAATATATTAAACTTACTAAATATTGTATTAAATATCTTTATAAATATTTACTTAATATTCTATATTGATCTTATTAAATAAATAGAAGATAGCCTATTATTATTTCTATAATATATAGATATATACTCCAATCTTATTTTAATATCTATTAGAAAGAATAGTAAGACTTAAGAGACATATAAAGTTGAGAAGATATTGATAGTAAGAAACGCCTTAAGATAAAGCTATAATTATAGTATGTTACTTGAATAGAAAGATTATAATATCTTAATATAAAGATTCTTAGTAAGGTTTATTAATAATAAAACTATATTATAATTTGAATTATAATATAGAAATATTAGAAAGAATAACAAATTAATAGTAATTTATTGATAATAAAAAGCTATAGAAGCTGTAAATTAGGTAATATAATAGCCTATAGGAGATATATATTAGTTGCTAAAAAACTTACTTTTTAGATATTAAATAAATAGATTAAATAAAAGGATTATTATTATCTTATTCTTCTTTATATTCTTAGAACTTATCTTCTTTTTTACTATTATTTTATTCTTCTTCTTCTTCTTTATTAGAAATAGTAGTAAGTAATCCTTATTTAAAGGTAAAGTATTATTAATTCTAATAAGAATTAGTTATTATATAATAGTAATAGATAGGTAAGTTAGTATTAATTAGACTAAAGATTTAGCTATAATGTTAATAAGGTGTAGTACACTTATTAAAATATATTATAATATCTTATTATAAAGAAGTTAGTATAATAAAAGTAGGAAAGAAGAAGGGGAGAGATTTACTATTATCTATATAATACTATTAAAGCTAATAGAAACTTATTTAGAAGTAAGAATAGGAGTAAATATAAAGATATTTTCAATATATAAAGAAAGAATGGTAAATATAATAGTAATATAGGCTAAAGTTACTTACTAAGTATAGTAAAAGTATTTACTATAAGATTAAGTTATAGAAGAGAATTCTAATAAAAACATAGAAATATAGTGATTTTTAGAATTATTCTTCTTATTAATAATAAGAATGATAAGGGTAATAATACATTTATTATATGTAATCAGATTATTAATTCAATAGCTAGTAGTATATAGCTAAAGACTAATACTAAAGAAGTAGAAGTCTTATTTAAATATATTTTTTAACTTTAGATATTTATAATAAGATTAATTATATCTTAATATATAAGTCTAGAAGAGACTATTCTTATTATATTTAAAGTAAAAATTAAAATACATAGAAATAATTATATTAAAGAACTAGCTTTTATTATTATGCAAATTATTTTTAATAATATAATTACTATAACTATAAATAATAAGCTTAGAAAGAGTATAGTAATACGAGGGGTTATTATTAAGAAGTTTAGAACTGATAGTAATAATAATAAATCTAATAATTAAAAGAATATAAAAAATAAAATATAAATAGAAGGGTAGTAAAATAGTAATATTATAATAAGTATAAAGTAGAAAGTTATATGATTCTAAAGATAGGAAAGTAGGATTATACAAAGAGGGCAGAAAGGCATTTTTTATAAATTAAGAGAGAGAAGAGTATGATATAAGATTACTTAAAATAAATATATTATGGACTTTCCTATTAATAGGACTATCTAATATTAGTAGTATCTGAATTTTCTTATTTACAGAATTATCTAATAATAATAATATTTAAGAGAAGTAGTTTAAATAGATTTTTCTAATTAGATAGATTTAGTTTAATAATAAAAGCTACTAGTAAATTATTAAGATTATTAGTATTAGAAGTTATTATAGTAAAAATATAGAAAAGAAGTAAGAAGTAAATTATAAACTTAAGTCTTAAAGCTTATATACTATATAACTATTAGGATCTTATATAACTACTACTCCTATAGTTTAGTAAAGAGTCTTTACTTTAAATATGAACTCTTCATATTTATTATAATACTATTAAAACACTACTAAAGTATTTCTTATAACTAGCTTCTAATAAAACTAAAAAGAAGTTTTTATTAATAATATAAAGAAGAGCTAATAGCTCGCTTTCTATTTTAACTATTAGTAGACATATTGCTTCCTGAAATATAACTTTAGTTTTCTTAGCCTCCTACTAACTACTATAGCTTGCTCTTTGTTATGAAATAAGTAGTAATGGTGGGTTGGTACTGCTTTATTGAGGCTAAGTAAGCCCTTTTTGAACCGTGAGTAGTTAAAAGGTGTGTTTTTATTTAATGAATATTATTGCGTAAGGAAAGAAGGCCTCTATGTATAACTACTGTTTATAGGTTTTTATAGTAATAGGACGGCTAATTATATAGCTATATAATCCCTAGAAACTATTCTATAATAATTACCCCTAATTAAAAAGAGAAGCTATACTTTTATAGTCCTACCTTCTATTTAATCCAAATCATTACATTTTAAATAATTATTACTATTACTAGTACTTATTATATTATTACTAATATAACTGTTAGGAGTATTATTATTACTATAATTATTAGGTACGTTATAGTTACTAGTACTTACCTTATTAATATTACTTTTAGGAGTATTAGAGATGTTATTATCCTTAGAGTCTTTAGAGTTATATATTCTATTAGTAAAAGTAGGTCTTAGGCTATTATTAGTATTATTAATATTATCATTATTATTATAATAAATCTAACTAGGTAGAAGGTAGGTATTAATACTACTAGTACTAGTACTACTTTTATTTTATATAGAAGTATAACTTCTACTATCCTATATTTATATAGATTATATAGAAGTATAACTACTATTATTATTAGAAGTAGTATAACTACTATAAGTATTATATATAATAAGTAGTATTAATAATATTAATTACTATAGTGGTTATTATAATGGTAGTTATAGTATTAACTACTGTAGTATTTACTATAGTCGACGAATAACAATATTATTATTATTACCCTACTTTTAAACTGAGGTTTATATATTAATCTAGTTCGTCTAATTAATCTAATTAGCAATTAGATAAAGATAATATAGTTAATAAGAGGAAATCGAGGAAAGAAGTTAAGCTAGAGACTCCTGCTTCTCCAAACTAATAGAAGGGGGTTTTATAAATAAAATATATAAAATAGTTATTATCCTCCTCAATAGAATAATTCTTACTTCATAGCACTTTTAGTAAAAATAACGCAATTTAACTATAGCCTCATAATGCTTCATTATAAATAGTTATAATAGTCTTATTAAAAAATAGGGTAAAGCTGTAGCCTTATTATTTAAATAGTTATATCAGTTGTACTACTATTTATTATAAAATAAGTAGTAATAATAGGTTAATACTACTCTATTGAGGCTAGGTAAGCCCTTTTTAAACTATAAGTAGCTAAAAGGTGTGTTTTTATTTAATGAATATTGTTGCGTGAGGAAAGAAAGCCCCCGCGTGTAACTGCTGTTTATAGGTTTTGAAGTAATAGGACGGCTGATTATATAGCTACGTAATCCCTAGAAACCATTCTGTAACACTCTTAGTTAATCTAAAGCTAAACCCCTTATAGCTATAATAGCTAATATACCTATCCTATATCAATCTTTTTAATAATAAATAATTAATAACTCTTTGTATAATAACCTCTTACCCTTATACTCTTATAATTATATATAATTTAAATATCTTAAGATATTTAATTACTACTAACTATAAGTATTCTATTCAAATATTTATTATAACCTTAATATCTACAACCTTAACATCCTTATTATAAATTAAGCCTTATATGCCCCTAAGATAAGACTTTATATTATTAATATAAAAACTCTCTACTATTAATATAAGCTAACCTATAAGCTCTGTAAAAATATAATAAGACTCAGCCTACTCTTATTAGTAAATAATCTTAATATATTAGACATAACTAATATATAAATAATACTTATATAGATATAGATATTTTTAATGTAGCTTAATAACTTCTAAAACTCCTATAATTATATTATTATAATATTCTAAAGTATCTAATAACTAGTATTATAGTAGTATATTAATATTAAGATATTTTGTTATTAATATTTAATCTCTAAAGGTTTTGGCTTATAAGATAGCTAGATGATTTATTTCTAAATATCCACAGACTATTTTTCTAATTGTAACTTTTGAGGTAATTTAATTAATATTTAATTCAATAAACTAATAGCTTTAATAATAAGAATTATAAATAAGTATTACTATATTTATAATATACTTCTCTAATTATAAATAGTTATATAGATTTCAAGGGAATTTTAATTCTATTATAATAGATATAGAAGAATAATAGATCATAAAATACCTAGCTCTTATAAATACTCTATTTTATTCTATCTTTAAGAAATTCAAGAAAGAATTCAACCTTATAACCTTAATAGTAACTTTTAACTATATATATCAACCTTTAGTCTTAATAAAACTCTCTCTAATTATTACCATAAAGTCTTCTACTACTATAAAGTTAAATATTAGAACTAAGGGTATAATTATCTATAATAATAAGTAATCCTATTACTATTTTAACTAGTTATAAGCTAGTATTAGTATGAATACTATTATTAGGTAATATTTATAGTTAAATCTATAGATAGCGTAAGAAGCTTAGATATTATTCTAAGTACAAAGTAAAAATAACCAAATTAGTAATATAAACATGTAAAGTAATACCTATGACTATAAGGTTAAGAGTAAATATTCTAAGACGTTTAATCTAAAAGCAAAAAACAATACTATAATTACTTATAATTATGATACTTATTTAGTTTTAAATCTTTAAGCTTATAATACTATTTAGTCTAGAGATATAAAAACTCTTCAAAATAATTTAATTCTTAATAAAAAGAAGAATTGTGTATTTTTAATAATATTATTACTACGAAGTCTAGTTAATTAGAGTAAAAAGAATAAGTCCAATTAATTTAATTTTAATAATTCTTCTTAGAATCTAATTATCATTAAGTCTAGTAGAATTCATAATTCTATTGAAATTACTAATTATCTTCTTCTTCTTTATAAATTTAAGAATAATAACAGTAATTTACATCTTTCTCCTAATAAGAAATTAAATAGTTCTTCTATAATTCATTTTAATAGGGTTATAAATAGTAGTAAGAACTTTAATAAAAAGTCTATGATACCTATAAAGATTTCTTTTTTAAATCTAGAAATTAAAAAAAAACTATAAATAGTATTTATATAGAAGAAACATACTACTTATAATTAAAAACTATCCTTCTTTAATTTCTTATACTAATTATAATTAATATAATTATAACAATAACTTATTTATTCATAGGTTTAGCAATCTTCATACTATTTAGTATATATTATTAGTTAATAGTTTAGACAAATTAATTACATCTTTAAAAGTTATAAGTTCTTAGCTTAGTATTGACTAGATTTAAAGTATAAATAAAGAAGTTAAGTCTATAAGATCTATATAAGCTTAGATTATTATACTACTATTTACTTTTTCTTTTACTAAAAAGAATCATATTGATATACTAAGAAGTAGATAAATTTATAAAATAAAACTTAATAATTAGAATTCTAATAATTCCATATATAAAACTAGATCGGTTACTTAAAACTTTAATTAGTATTCAAATATTAATTATTTAGAGGTTTATCATACTATTGTAAGTCTAAAAGCTGTAGATATATATTAATTATATATACTTATTATAACTAGATTTTCATCTAGTATAATATTAGTACTATATTTATTTATATAAAAGTAGATAAAAAGATATATATTAAGTTACCTACTAGTTATATTCATAATAGAAGTTCCAAAAATTAATTTATAATACTAGATATATGAATTAGCCTTTTATTCTATTAGAGTTCTAGCTATTTAGCTATTACTCTATTAATCCTAATAACCTATTTTAGGTATTTAAGGGCTTGAGTATTTACTATTACTCTTATAACCCTATGTTTTCTATTTATTATAGAAAATTAATTATTAGAGTTAAGGTTATACTATTTTAATTATTTATACTCTAAATTGATTAAACTATAATATTAGAATATTTAGTGAATAGACTACTTAGTAGCCTGAGCGTAACGGAGCCGAAAGCTCCGTATGATGTAAGGTTAACGTTTCTGAAAATAAACTCTATTTAGATATTAATACCGCGAAGTTCCCCACTTTCTGTAGAACCAGAACTTCCCATCATTATCACTATTTATATCAATATTAGTACTATTTTCAGATATCATTCTGAATGACCTATTCTTTAATGATTGAGAGTTGTTGATTCCCCTTGACCTTTTACTAGTTACCTATTACTAGTTTAACATATTCATTTATTGGATAAAGCTTTATATAAGTTAAAATAGAGCTTTCAATAATAGTATTTATATTTTCAATCAATCTTATATAAGATTAGTTTCAAAATATCTCTTGATAATAAAAGTATATTTGTATTTAATATTATTCTTAATAAAAGTAAAGATTTAGCTATTTTAATATATTATGTTAATAATATAATATTAGGAGCTGATTATTTTATCATTTTAGAATACATTTATAGTAGTCCTCAAAAAGCATAAAGATCCAAGATCTAAGAGAGCCTGATACCTTTTTCAGTAATAACTTAATTATCAACTAGAAGAATAGAAATATATAAATAAATTAATTTAAATATATTAATAGAATTCTTATTAATTTTAATACAAAAGATTAGAATTTTAATATTCTAATAGATAATAAAGCTAAATGTTTTATTAATAAGAATAATGCTTTATTAGAAAAGATATTAGAATATCAAAAAGAAGTAGCAATTATATTGTATTAAGCTTTGAAGACTAGATTAGATATTACTCTAGCCATTATTATTTATTTTTAGTTTCATTTAAATCCTTTTAAAAATTATCTTATTATTCTCCATAAGATATAAGGTTATTTGAAAAAGAACGTTAATTATCAATTAATTAATAATTATAATAATATTAATTTGTATAATTTACTTAGACCTATAGACTTAGATTAAACGAGAGATAGTAATAATAGAAAATCTACTTCAACTTATATATATTACCTAGATTTGTATAATATTATAGATTATAGCTTAACTAAATAAAAAATAGTAATTCTATCTATTTATAAAGCTAAGTATATAGTTCTGATAAATATTATGAGAAAGACTATTTATTCATATAATAACTATAGTTTTATTAATAAAACCTTAGGATTTAGAGCTATTAATAAGCTAATTATCTTTATAGATAATTAATTAGTTTAAAACCCTACTAAAAGTCTTCAATTCTATAAAAAGGCTAAGTATATTAATATTTATTATTACTATATTAGAGATCTTATTTAAGATAATCAAATTAATCTCTATTATATTAATATAAATAATAATATTACTAATCTTTAAATCAAGCTTCTAAGTTAAGTTAAATTTCATAATATTATTAAGAGGATGTTATAGAATAATTTTAATATTTAACTTTCTTCTTAAGAAAATAGTCTTAATAGTCTATTTTTTGAGGATCAATCTTTTCTTTTAACGTTTTATTGGTTTTAGGTTCTTCTAATGTTTCCTAATCTTTTTTACTCTATTTTTAAGTTTCTTCCTTTAAGCTTCTTCTAGGTTTTAGGGTTTTCAGACTTTAGTTTTCTTGATTTTCTCTATTTTTCCTATATAGGTTTTAGAGGTTTTATTACTTTTTAAATCATAAAAGATTTATTCATCTTATATATTTTAAAGAACGATACTAGAATTCTAGCTATTTAGCGATTATTTATATTTATCTTAATAACTTATTTCAAGTAAATAAAGACTTAAGTACTCTCTATTATTCTCATAACCTTATATTTTCTATTTATAATAGCGAATCAATTATTGGAGTAAAGGCTATAATATTTGAGTTATTTACACTTCAAATTAATTAAATTATAATATTGAAAAATTTAGTAAATGTATTATTTAGTAGTTTCAGCGTTATAGAACTAAAAGCTCTATATAATATAGACTTAATCTTTCTAAAAATAAATTCTATTTAGATATTAATATTATGAAGCTCCTTACTTTCTATAGAACTTGAACTTCTTATTATTATTATTACTATTTATATTAATATTAGTACTATTTTTAGATACTATTCTGAATGAGGTATTCTTTAATAATTGAGAATTATTGATTCCTCTTGACTTTTTACTAGTTACATATTACTAGTTTAATAATTTAGTCTATTATAATTCTATTGGTTTTTCTAGAGGGTAATATACACTATATATAATCTTACTATATAAGTATAAAGTAGTATTCTAGTTATTTATTATTATTATTCCTATATTACGTAGTATAAAAGGCTATATAAAGCTCTAGATTTATAATATAGTAATTACTTACTAATTACTATATAATTAGTTATAGCTAGTACTAAATGCTTAGTACCTATAACTAGTAAGGTATAGAAAGTATACTACTATATATATAATAATACATATAGTTACTATATACCCTATAGTATAGCGCAACTAATACTAGTAACTTTTCTTTTTACTATATACCTTAATACTTATCTATTTATATAAAAATAGTATTCTTAGTAATCTATATTTTTTAACTTTAATAATATTTATATAGCTATTTATCTATTCTATTTAAGTTATCTATCCTTCTATTTAAATAGTTATATAGTTTAAATTAATAAATCTCTTAAAAGTATAGTTTAATATACTTTTTATAAAGATATTGATAATATTATTATTTCTATTAATCTACTATATTCTATAGAACTTATAGTATTTATATAATTACTTTAAGATTATAATATTAATTATAAAGTATTTTTCTTTAGTAATATTAAATTTTATAAGATACTTATAGAATAAGTATAAATTAGTATATATAATAATTAGAATTTAAAGGAATTTTTAGTATTAGAAGATCTTCTTAAGTAATATAGCTATAATATAAGTGAAGTTTATACTAGCTATTATAGTATAAATCTCTAAAATAAGTATACTTCTAGTAATTCTTATACTTTTTATAAAAGAATAATATTTAAAGTTACTATAAAAGTCGAACTAGCTATTATTAATAGTAGTTTCTTAGCCTAAGATTACTATAAATCCTAGTTAAAATAAAAAGTTAGTACTATTAGTAAATAAGTTATTAATAAAAGTATAAAAATATACTTTAAAAATGTTAAATAGTATAAGATAAAAACTATAGTTAAGATATTTAATTTACTACTTAAAGTATTTATTAAGTATAGTAGTATTATTACCTAAAGGTTATTATTCTTATACTATATAGGAAAAGTTAAATAATACTTCAGGCTAGTATATTAAGGTAAGGTTTATTTTATATATATATTATTTAATATATATTTTTATAAGTATTTTAAATATTATATACATATTAATAAAGGCGAGCTTTTACTCTTAGTATTTTTAATATAAATAGAAGGTATTACTATTAAGTAATAAGATACTTCTATTAAATACTAGTAGTATTACTTTTAAGAAGACTATTTTAGATTTAGCTTTAAATAAGACTTTTTAGAACTCTTTATCTTTATAACGCGAGAAGGTAGTATTTAAGAGGTTAAAAGTATTATTAGTTTATATATTTATAAAACTAAAGATATTATTTTTAGAATATAAAATAAAGAAATATAGGTTATATATTAAAATTTCTATTTATCACTACTTTTTATAATATTTAAAATAAGTTACTTATTACTAAATATTAGCTTTAGTAAAATTATATAGTAGTTTAATAATAATTATAATAAAGCTAGAAAGATATTAATCCTTAAGATATAAAGGTACTTTAATTATAATATATTTTATAAATTTTATTTCAACCTAAATATAAGCTTATATAATATTATAAAGCTATATTATTATATTAGTACATTAGAAGAAAGTTAGAATTATAACTAGAATTAACTACTAGTTATTTTATTAGATTATTAGTAATCATATTAATATTTTAAACTTATTATTATCTTTAAAACTTTAGATT
>AMCV02000006.1:2009081-2024016 GCA_000350065.2 Colletotrichum orbiculare MAFF 240422
CTTATAATCCTTTATCTTATATAGACTTTAGATAAAAGGTTTTTATAATTACTTCTTCTATTATAATAAGTCTTATTAATCTATAGTATAATAATATAATAGAAAGATTAATTATTAAAAAGTTTTAGTTTATTTAGAAAGTTATATATATTATATATAATCTTCTTATATAAGTATAAAGTAGTATTCTAATTATTTATTATTATTATCCCTATATTATATAATATGAAGTATTATATATAGCTTTAAATCTATAATATAATAATTACTTACTAATTACTATATAATTAGCTATAGCTAATACTAAGTACCTAGTACCTATCGCTAGTAGGGCGCGGAGGGTATACTACTATATATATAGTAATACGTATAGTTACTATATACCCTACAGTATAGCGCAACCGACAAATTCAGATAAATAAAGATAAAACTTTAACTATATTAACTAAGAAGATTAAGTTTACTTATTATAATTAAAAGAAGTCTAGATATTTTACTTAATATTATATTTTAAAAAATAAAAATAAACTAAAATTGAGATCAATAGAGAAAAAGACATTTAGGTAGCCTCCGGTACCTGATTAACTACCTAGCAAGGTATGCAGGTTCATTGCCTTACCTCCCTACTTGCCTACCCAACTACCTAGGTACCTACATTAACTACCTTACCTTAGTAGGAACCTACCTATCCACCTTACCTCACCTGTCTCCCGCCCCCATCATCGCACACAGCCTGTCTGCTGCGCATTCCGTCCGTCATCTCGCCCATCAGTGAGACTTCACCTGCGATCATACATTCGGCTAGCCACCACCGCTTGGCCACACGGGTCACACGAGAGGTTTTATTGCTAATTTCGACGAGCGTCCGAAAAGCTCAAGTATTTAATAGCAGCCACGTCAAGCTTCCCGCCCCAACCAACGCCGACCGACGCCAACGCCAACGCCGTACCCGACCACCTTCGCCTCGGCTGCCCTACACCGTGTCTTGTCGTATCGCATCGCCTCGCCTCGCCTCGCCCATCGCATCCCATCGCCTCATCTCGCCACGCCGTAACATCCCTTTCGGACGACGTGTCTGGCGCTCTCGCGCCGACATCATCCCGCAGATATCAACCAACGCCCGCACCGTGATTCCGACAGTCTTCAGTCGTCACTCCAAGTCTCGGTACCTACGCTGTCGGCAGCCCCGCCCTCGAAGTCCAAAACCACAAGTCTTCCTTCTTATTTACACCCACTCCGTCTTTACCCCGGCGCATCGCGTCTGTCAACTGTAGTTATGGCGGGTCTTTTTCGGAAGGTGTACGACTGGTTGCTGAGAACGTTTTGGTGAGTGCGGCATATCTGTCCACGTCATCATCGACGGTCGCGGGAGTGTACCTTTCTCTGTCTTTTGTAAGGAAAGTTGCTGGCAGGCTGCCTCTCCTTGGAGGAAGCGCCAGCGACTCGCGCACTCCGATCGCTCTCAACCCCTCCGCCATGGCCGTTATCACTTGTACTGGTGCTGATGAGGTACTGTTAGGGCGACCGAGATGGACGTGACCATGATCGGTCTACAGAACGCTGGGAAAACGTCGTTGCTGCGCGTACTTGCGGTAAGCTGGTCAATGCCTGCCTATGCGCCTACATCCCCCGTTGCGGTCAATCTCCTCACGTGCTGAATCTTTTTGTGTACACAGGGCGGCGAGTTCACAATCGAGTAAGCGACTGGACCCCTTTATCGATGTCTGGCCTCTGCTATGGTTGCTTCGGCTAGCGGCATCTTCGGTTAACTGAGATCTCGTGTAGCTCGATCCCGACGGTCGGATTCAATATGAAGCGGGTGCAACGAGGGCATGTTACACTGAAATGTTGGGATATCGGCGGCCAGCCCAGATTTCGCACCATGTGGGAGAGATACTGTCGCGGCGTGAACGCCATTGTTTTCATCGTCGACATTGCCGATATGGATGTGTTGCAACAGGCCCGCGAAGAACTCCATGCCCTCATGAGCCAACACTCACTGAGGGAGATACCGCTCCTCGTACTGGGAAACAAGTCGGATCTTCCAGAGAAGCTCTCAGTCGACGAGCTGATTGACGCGCTCGATCTCAAGTCCATAGGCCACCGCGAAGTGTGCTGTTATGGCATCAGCGCCAAGGAGGAGACGAATCTGGATGCTGTGATTCAATGGCTCATGAAATGGGCGAACAGATGAGTAATTCTTCTGCCCTCTGAAGGGTTGGCCGGCGTGAAGGACAGTCAGCTTTCGGGATGGGCGACTTCTTTGCGTTGCGAAGTCATATCATTTCGGTTTTGATTGACCATATACGACCCATGACGGCGTCGTCGGTCGGTCTTCTACCAGCATCAGTAGGGCTTGCGCGGCGGTGCAGCGTTGCGTCGTCGCGCCGGCTCAAGAACGTTTTCTTTTGGGCGAGGCCGCGAGCTGTATGTCGGGAACGAGGCGGTAAGGCTTGCTGTAGCAAAATCTCCTTGGTTGGGGTCCCTTTGGGCAGGATGAAGATGTCTACGCCGGGTTTGGAGAACGTGACTGGATCGGCTGGACAAGAGTATACGGTGGTGTCGCGACAGCGACGCGATGACGAAGATGACGACGACGACGCCGGTACGAGGCTAAATGAATGAACATCATGACTTATGCGCGATCGCTTGATCACATCTGCCAGCAAACCTGCCACAACTTGATGCGCCAAGCTGAGGACGGGAATTTACAAGACGAGTTGCAAGCTCTGGAAGGCCGGCAGATACACACATGATGTTGCATAACGAACGGACGTTGCAACGAAGGGACATGGATAATGACCAGAATGAGGCCTTTTTATTCCATTCCCTCTCGTCGTCATCGTTGCGATTGTATCTTTGTCGTCGTAGCCGCGGTTCGTTGGGAGGATACCTGATAGACAAAGTGCGAGGTGGCGCAGAAGCGATCGGGGCAAAGGAAAGAAGGCAAGATTCTTTTTTCAACGGTCTGTGAGTCGAGTCCTGAGTTACCATTCTGCTTGCACTTTGAAACCCTCCCCTCGTCTAGTCATTGATTTCTTTTGCAGCGGACGGGTAACACAGCCTATGGTGGGGCTAGACAAACAAGTGTAGTACGTACAGTGGTCCAAGAATGTACACGAAAAGAGAGACGGAACAGGATTGGGGTGGGAACCAAGTGCCAGCGCATTACGCATCTACAAGTACCTATGTATCGGTATTCTAAGGGCGCAGCGCACTGATTGGTCGCCCAGCCGACTCGCCCGCAGCGACATGGATGCCGCGCCGGCATACGTTGTTCGCTTCCTGGTGGTTCGCTCGTGTGTCTACTCCGTATAGACTATGCGTGTGCGCGCGTAGTAACTTTGCGTTTGCGCACGTCTTGTGGCGGTGTGCAGGTTCTGCTAGGAACACGGGGGTTTTTGCCGACACAGATCCAAAGGCTCGAAGACGCGTTGAAGTCGTTCCGTCCTCTCTGTCGGGCTTTGTTTCCCTTCTAAAAGCATGGAAATACTTCCACATGAATGAGTGCAAACTGGATGGCACACCAAAGGAGTACCGTACGCAGTACACCACACACATGAGCAGTTGCGTGTCTGTATCGAAGCAACACAGCAGTGGCATGTAGTTCTTTCATTCCTAAAGCTTTGAGGGTAGTGTATCTGTAGTACATGATATCATTGCAATGCTCCAAGTGCAAAGAAGCAGACACCGACGGAAAGAACGGCGGTAAATTTGATGGCCTTCTGGACCTCCTTGTTACGGGTAGTCGGTGAACCCGGCCGATGGTCCGTCTCGGTTCAGCATGTAACCGAACCTCTCCGGCTCATCCTTCAGCATGCTCGGCACATCCGTGTTATTCTCGAGCCGATCGAATTGGTCGACAGCCCGGCCCCACAAGTCCTTTCCACTTCTGATGGCATCCGCAATTCGGTCCTTGTTCCGAAATTTCTCGCCGTTCATCCACTCGTGAGAAAACGATGCCATCTTCGTCAAAAACTCGTCCACTGTCGCAAAGCAGCTGGAGCAGTGCCAGCAGGCATTTGCTAGGTCTCCCTTTTCCAAGTCGTACAGGGGTTTGAAGCCCCCGTCGCCCATCCTGAGGTTCGCAGGCAAAAGCGTGCGGGAGCTTTGGAAAAAGGTCGCCTGCGGGTGCTCCCATTCCGGGCCCTTGTGAAGGAATTGAAAACTGTAGTAATAGAAGCGACTGCGCAACGTGAGGCGGCGCGGGAATTGGCACGTTCTAAGCACTAACAGCGTCTCGGGTCGCGCAATCTCATCGACGTCTGCGACGAGGATAACGTCCCCGTATGCGGGAGCCTGTTTGCCGACAAGTTTGGGGAAAACCTGAGCATACATGGCATTTCGCTGAAGATCTTCATAGTCCCAGGACCTCGTCGGTTTGAAATCGGATGGGAATTCTAGCTCGTGATAGATGAGTTTGTCGTGATAAGGCTTGAACCGCTCCCAGTTGTCTTTGATAGTAAGGCTCTTCGGCTTTCCTGTAAACGTTTTGGGCGACTCGACAATGACGAAATAGTCGACATAGTGATATGTAGTGTTCAGGCGTATTTCCATCCAGTCGAGCTCCGTGTTCACCATGAACAGGTCGTAGATCTTTCGCGGGCCGGCATCGTTCTCGGGAGTAAATACAGTATAGCCATGATGTCCGCAAAAATGATTGGCCGCCTGCGAAGCGTAGAAATCATGGTGGTTGCTATTATCGAGAAGATTGAGGCCCTCCTTGGGCAGGTGAAGCGACAAGTCCAGGCCTGTGATGCGATGGTCGAACCTATCAAAAGCTGGATGTTGCCGCCCATACAATATAAGACAAACGAAGACGACAGCGACAATCTTGAATGAAGCCGCTGGGCTTATATGCCGTTGGAGAAGCATGTTCAGGTCTTCGCATTGAGTCGGAGAGCGAAATTTGGAGGGAAGGAACAGCTTTCGATCTCGCAAAACCTTGAGCGTCCCTGGGTCGGGCCTTGGTGTCGTCTTCCAGAGACTCGTACGTGTTAAGGTTGGATGAATGCTTCGGGAAATGCCCACCAGGGACAACAAAAGATGCTGGCGGCGCTTTCAGAACCTAAATGGCAGGTCAACGTTCCCTTTTCTATCATCGGACAACTGGAGAAGGGTAGGGAAAGAGAGCCAGAGGATGGTTTCAACCCAGACGTAGGATGGGCAACGCTTCAAGAAGGTCAGCTCTATAGGATGAAATGAGTAAGTGACACCAGGAGCTTGTTCGACGTGGGCAAGCTGTACAAGTAGGAGCAGCTACACATGACGTGTGTTTCAAACAGAACAAAGATACCCAAGCAGGGCGCGCAACGAACAGGAGGCGGCAGTGTCAACTCTACATACCTGCCTTAGGTAGACCATTAAGTATAATACCCGGTACACACACCACTTTGATCGCGTGGTCGCTCTTACGGATCATCATCTTTCTTAGGAAAAGGGTCCTAGCAGTAAGCTGCGGCGCCTAAGCAGCACCAATGTAGCCCTTGAGCCGGCCTCAGGAACATGAGCTGAAGCACATCTGCATGAACGACAGGCCAGGACAAAGCGTTGCTAGAAATGCTTGGTTGATAGGCGCTGGCCAACGCTCGCTCGCCGATACCCGCTGCTAGTGCGGTGATATGCTGCATGTATTGCGGACATGGCAGGTGGGAAGAAGTCAAAAGCGACGTGTTGTAGCCATGTCGGGGGCGAGTGCGTTTGCGTCTTTCATGTTTGCAGAACACGAGGCGACAGATCTAACAAAGAGAAGCCCCGAGATACTACAGGAGCAGCACGTAGATTAGCCATGCACAGCTGGTGAGATGCCGTCTATACTTCAACGTCCAAGCAAGTCGCTCGTGTGTTGCTAGACGCGAAGGGGCAATTTCCATAACATAGGCACTGAGGCACCTGGGGAGGTACCTTAATTAGGTTGCTGTCATTGACGCCAAGCCGATCAGGTAGTGCCAAGCCGTTCGGAATATGAAGGCTGCGGCTTGTAGGGCGACAAAAGAAGCTTTCCTTTGGCGTTCTGCCAAAGGCGGAACCCATCGCACAGGTACATACTTAACACACTACCTACTTTACCCCACCTACAAGCTCGGTCTGAGGACAACCGTCCTTCTGTTGCAGAGGCAAGTGCACATACATGTTGCCATTTGCTTCAACGGAGAAGTCGGCAAAGAGCTCATCATCCCCGACATCATTAAATTGCTCATTTGATTCCCTGATGCACACGCGTTGGAGTATAATATCAGTACTGCTGATTGTATGAGTAAGCCACAAGTCAGGCGGGTGGAATTCCGCAATGAAACCCCGGTTTGGCTCACAACAATTCTGACACTTACCCCCTTCTGCATTCCAGGCTTGAGGCACTGACGGGTAGTGCAGGTACGCCATGCGGGTGGTCCGCCTTTCGAGACCTGCTTTGTTTCCTGTCTCTCCCCCCCGCCGAATCCGGGCCGGGTCACATCTTTAGCTTTTTTCCTTCATCACAGGCATGCTCACGAAGTGTCTCATGCCTGGGGAAGCTCACAGGACTCCATGTGCCTGCATGATGCCTTAGTAAGATAATGATCGAGGGAGTAGATCAGGTAGAGATGGATGGATATCTCACCCATATTGTCGAATTAATCGTGTTGTTATTATTGGATCTAAAATCGCTCAGGAGACTATAGAAGTACTAGATACCTAGTAGGAGTATATTAATATAATCCTATAAAATATATATATAAGGTATATCTCTCTTAATTTAATATACTTCTTTAAAGAGAGATTTCTAGAGTTTCTCCCTATCTATATAAATTTTATAAATAGATTTAAAAATAAATCTTTTTACTTATAAACTTTTTAGAAAAGCTATATAGATTTTGAACTTTTTTAAATTTTTAAATAATAATTAATAGTTATATAAAAGAATATTATAATTAGTTCAATAGTATTAATCTTATTTTTTATTATTTTATTAACTAAGAGTTCTTAGGTTTTGATATAAGTTATTAGGCTTGATATATAGTTATATATCTTATTTCTTTTCTCTTTAGTTATAAATCTGTATTAAATAATATATAAGTTTTTAAAATAAATTCTTTTTATTATTATATTACTAATTTATATAGAAATCTTAAGATATTTTCTCTTATTTCTAAAAATCTTCCTAAAGAAATTCCTACTGTTTCTAGTATATTTCCTAATAACTCTAAATTTATATAAGAAATAATCAAAAATACTATTTTATCTATTATCGATATAATAATGAGCTATATAATAATTAGTAGTAAGATTATTAATTAAGATATTAAAAGTATAATTAATAATAAGGATTTTAAAAAGGAAATTCCTTATTATTTTAAGAGAACTATAAAGTATTCTATATTTACTTCTAAGTTATTTATTCTTATTTCTAAGAAGTAAAAGAAACCTATTACTACTAAAAGTTCTCCTATAGTTAAATTACTAAATCTCTTATATCTAAAACTACTAAGGTAATTCTAACTTTATCTAGTTATAAGCATCAATATACAAATAAAGAGGATAATAAGGAGTTTTATAATTTCTTTCTTTCTTTTTCATTAAAAGTTATAGTATTTCTAGGATTTATTACTAAGGTCTTTATTATTATTATAAGTATTATCATATTAATAGTATTTATAATTTTAATATAGAGAAAACTATTTATTTTTATATTAAGTTCCTTATTATTTAAAATAATAAGAGTATCAAATTTAGAATAAATATTTCTTATATAAATTTCTAATTACTTTTCCTAATTTATATATTTCTAAATAGTTTTTATTAAGTATTAGGAGTTTTATAATATTATTATTATTATTTATACTAATTATATTAAAAGTTATTTAGTTTTTATACTTATTCCCTATATTCTATCTATAGTTTTTATAGTTCTTATAATTCTTATTATTACTATAGTTTCTTTAGGTAACTCTTTTATAAGTACTATTAGTAGTATTAGTTTTCTCTTTTTAAATAAGGGTTTAATTACTAATTTATATTATTCTCTTAATATTTACTTCTTATTCTACCTAAATAGCTATACTCCTAATACTTTCTTTAAGTTACTTCTTAATACTTATAAATAAGTTATTTATTATAGTAGTTTTTTAGAATAGTAATATAGTAGTTTAATTTATTATTTTAGGTTTTAGTTCTAGAGGATTAGTTTTAGTTTATAAGTTTTATATTTTTAGATTGTTTGTGTTTTTAGGTTTTAGTTTTAAATTAAGGAATATTTTGCTTTTTTATACTCTTAGGCTTAATAGTGAATTTATATAGTTTATTACTTGTCTATATCTTATATTAATTTAACTTAAGAAAACTAAAATTATATTTCCTTATTCTTTAAAGTTATTTATATAATTTCTTTTAACGAGGTTTTATTTATAATTTAAACTTAATTACTTTTAGAGCTTTTTAAATAGTTATATTAATAAAGTTTTATTTAGGTTATCTCTTATTAGTTATACTAAAGGAATATAAGTAATTAATAGTTTCTTTTTCAAGATTTCTTAGTAGAGCTAGTAGTTATAAATATCTATATATTTTAGATAAGTTTAAAGTCTTATAAGCTTCTTAGAAATAAAACTTATTATTTGGAAATTATTATATTAGATTTTAATAATTACTAGGTAGTTCTTATTAATTAGGAACCTTATTTTTTTTAAGTTTCCTATTAGTAGTTAGAGTTATAGTAAGACTAGTAAGTAATTTATAAATAGTACTTTCTTTACTACGAAAAAGAGAAAGAATAGTTTAACTTCTATAATGAATATTATAATTATAAATTAATTTATAGCTTTCTAAGTAATCTTTTTCTTAAATAGCTTTATTATAAAGCTTTAAAAGTTTTTTTAATTTTATATATTATTTCTAAAGTTTATATCTAAGGAGATTATTAGGGTATTTTTTAAGTTCCTAGGCTTTATACTATATTTAAAGTATAAATATGAAGTCTTATAGATATAGTTAAATACTTAGTTTACTACTTCTTAATACTAAAAGCTAGGGTTTTAGTTAAAATAAGTTAAGTAACTAGTTATAAATATTATATTAAATTTTATTATAACTACTATGTATAGTATTATAGTTATGTTCCTCTAGTAGAAGTTTATCTTATAATATAGAACTTCTCTATTATATAAGAGGAATTTTAAATATATTATAGGAGATTTATTTCTTATTTTAAGTTAGTATTCTTCTAATAGGAGTTTATAAGTTTTCTCTATATATATAGTTTATAAGAATTATAGTTTTTAAGTTTCTTAATTATATAAGATTTCAATACTAAGGAATTATTATAAATTCTTTTTTCCCTTAAAATAGTATTATAACTAGAAATTTTATATAGTTTCTCTTATAAGAGTTTTATATATTTTTAATAAAGTTAGAATATAGTTATTAATATAAAAGAAGATAAAACCTTAACTTTTATATTAGTAATAATTTTCCCTAGAAATATAAGAGAACTATAAATTTCTAAGGTTTTTCTTAAGATATTACTATTATAATATAGGGGATTGTTAAAAACTATATAGTATTTTTAGGAATTTCGAAATCTCACTTAGTATTTTATATCTTAGAAGTATTTATATATAGATTTCTTTTATTAATCTTAGTACAAATAAAAGTATTTATTATATTATGTTATAAGAATCTAAAGTTAAAGTATATAATAGTTATTATAAGTATTTGAAATAATATTCTTATAAGTATTACTATAAAGGTATTATACTTATCTTTAGGTTATTAGTTTCTTCTTATAATTAGATAAATCTTTAAATTTAGTAGATATTTATATTTATTAAGTGTATAAGTACAGACTTAGTAGTATTTAAGGATTATTTAGCTTTTTATAATTAGTTTATTAATTATAACTTATAATTATAAGATTTGGTAGTTTTTTAGGTATATTCTTTTAGCTTTTTGAAATTCCTAAGTTAATAAGTAAATACTTTAGGGTTTTTGTTTATATAGTTTAGATATTCTTCTTAGCTTATAAGTTTTTAGTAAGATATTAGGAAAAGAAGTAATTTTTATTAGTATATACTTTTAAAGCTTAAGGAGTTTATACTATATTATAATAACTAGGATCTTCCTAAAAGTATATAAAGTTCTTCTTAGTTTTATTTTAAGCTTTTTAAACTACTTAAGAATAATAGGTAACTAACTAAATAACTAGAATACTACTTATATCTCTTTTTACTTATTTTATATACTAATAGCCTTATTACTACATTTTTTAAGTTATCTATCTTAATAGGATTTTTAAGCTAGCTAGATTTCAAGTATTTATTTTAAAAAACAACTAGTTTTATATAAGTTCTAAGATTTCTATATATTTTACATCCTACTAAGAAGGTTATTTTAGAAGATATTTATAAGATAAATCTTATTATAAATAAGGTTTATAATTACTTCTTTTTTATATTTCTTTTAGTATTTTTGGAAGAGTTGTTATAAAACTTATAAATTCTAGGGAGGGAAGAAGAGTTGGCTAGGGTTTAAATCTTATTTTAGAGTAAGTAGGTTTTCCTTTAGAGTTTTAAATGTTTATTTGTTTAGTATTTAGTTTAGTTAAGGATTACTTAGTAATTTTATCTACTTCTTTATTAATATCTTACTTTATAGGTATATTTCTTAATTATTTTATAAATTTAGTAATTCTCTCTTAAATATCTTTAATGTCTACTTATAACATTTTATATATAAATTCTTTAAAGTCATTATTAAAGAATTCTTTTTTGTTAAATATTATATCTCGAGTTATAAAAACCTTTTTTTAAAAAGAATTCTAAATTTTAAAAGGATTATTTGAAATATAGTTTATTAGGAATGTTAATAGGGTTTTTAGTATAAGCTTTTAATATTAGTTCTATTTTAATTAAGTTTTATAAGTTATTATATAGGTTCAATATTTATATACTTTTAAGTAAGAGAGGTTTAGAGTTAATATATAGGTATTTTTATCTTTCTAGAAATATTAATAGAACTATTTATATAGTATCTTCTAGGTTTATAAAGTTAAAAGAATATAGTTATATATATATATATATATAACTATTTAAAAGATTTTAAGTTATAGATTATAAAGTAGAAATATTTTAATAGTTATAAACCTTATATACTCCTTGATTATTACTACTATTTTCTCTATTCTGCTATTTTATATTTAGGTATTTAATAGAGAGGGTTTAAATTTAATATTTCTTTTATAGATTTCAACCTAGATTATTTTATACTTCTAAATCTCATTATTTATTTCAATTTCTTTGATTATAGTTTTATATATTATTTTTAGGAAGTTGAGGAGCTTTCTAATAACTTTAAAGACTTTTTCTATTCTTCTTAAATAAATATAGAAGTTTTATATTAAATTAGCTATTTAATCTATAAAGATTATTACTAATATATAGTTTTAATAGTTTTTATTAAAATTATAAAAGTTAATAGTAATCTTCTCCCCTAAGTTAGTATATTATACTACTTCTTTTAGAGTTCTATATACTATTCTATATATTTTCTCTTATATATATATATCATAGTTTATAGTTAAGAGAATATAAGATTAGGATTTTAGTTTTATTCCCCTAGTAGATATTGATAAGTAGTTTATTATTTTAAGATCTAGATACTCTAACTTTATATACTAGAGCTTTTAAAATTTAGTTACATAGTATTTTTATATAGAGGTAATATATTTATATTATTAATAGGGTTCTAGAGAATCTTTTAAAATAGAAGTTTTATAATTATAGATATCTTAAAATTAGCTTTTTCTAAAGGGTTATATTTAAGTATATATCATCTATTTATAATTTTAAAAGAGTAGAAATAGGCTTTATCTACTTTCCATATATAGTTGTTTTTTAAGTTTTAATCTTGTTATAGATCTTTCTTATAAAACTTCCTAAGTAAAATTAAGTTACTTATAAGGTTAAAGTAAAATGCTATCTTATAGAGTTATAGTTTTATAGGCTTATAGGGATTTTAAATAGTAATTATAATAGTATTATATTTTTAATAGGGATTTTTTAAATTTTAGTTTAGAAGTAGTTACTTATAGAGGAATTTATAAGGGTTTAAACCTATTCTATATTACTAAATATATGTATTATTAATCCTAAATCTAGGATTATAAAATTTATAAAGGTATAGGATTTATTCAAAACTATTAAAGTTATATTTACTATATTATAAAACTGTTTATATGGTTAAGAAGTTGAAATTAAGTTTATAATTTTCTTTATATATTTTATAAAGTCTTTATTAGATTTAATTTTTTTATTTAAAGTATTTTAGATTTTTTAGTTAGACTTCTAGGTATAGTATTAAATCTCCTTATTAATATAGAAGTATTTCGAGAGAAGGTATTTTATTTAGTAAATCTTATAGTCAGTATTTCTATTTGATTTATATATCTTATTATTATCTAAGTTTTATTTCTAATACTTATTAGTATGTTAGTTAGGAGTATTATTCTCTTCTCAAGTTTAATTTTAGTTTTAACATTTTATAAGAAGAAGAGATCTTTCTACTGTTTCTTTATCATTAGTTTAAATATCTATAGAGTTAAATATGTTTCTTATTAGTCTGATCTTTATTATAGTAATCATTTAGTTTAAGATAAAGAAATAAATCTAATTAATAATTTTAGTAATTATTAGATTAGTATTCCAAATACTCTAAGAAATTATAATTTAATATAAAAAGATTTAAGATTTAATCTATATATCTATAAGGGTTATAATATATTTTATAAACTAAGTAGTAAATTTATAAGTATTCAGAACTTTAGTATTAAGGTATTTATAAATAGCTTTTTCTTATCAAGAGATTTAGACTTCTATATTCTTTTTAGAATTTAATTTTCTCTTAATAAGTTCTATAAGTATTATTTAGTATTCTATAATTACTTTTATTTTTCTTTCTATCTTATTATAGTTTAAATAATGTTTAAGTTTAAATAGTTAGATATTAAGATTTCTTATTATATTATAAGAGTATTTTAAGAAATCTAAAGAGACTATATTCTTAATATATTCTTATATTATTTATATCTTTTTTATTCTTTCATAATATATTTCTACCTAAAAGATATATTTGATCTGCCTTTTCCTATAGAAAGCTATATTAGTAGTTAAGAAGTATTTAAAAGTTATAATTTATAAAATAGTATTTTTTGGTAAAAATAATTCTAATATTTTCTTTAATTTTAAAAGTTATAATTTAGGATTAAAATAAGGTTTATAGTAATTATTAAGTTTTTATTAAGTAGTTGGAAATTTTAAAAATCTTTAGTTTAATAGTAAGTTTTATATATCTTTTATTAGATTTTCTTAAGAGAATGTTATTATAAGATAAAAGGTTTATAAAGTTCTAGAAAGTATAAGATTAATATAAAGATTTAATCTAATTAATCTAGAAGATTTAATTTTTAAGTTATTTAAAATAATCTTTCTAGAAAAAATAAATATTTCTTTTTAAAGTTTCAAGAGGTTTCTAATTTAGATAGCTTTTATATAATATATATAAGATTCTTAATTATTAAGTTAATTATATTATTATTATTAGATCTAAAATTACTTAGGAAACTATAGAAATACTAAGTACTTAATAGGAGCATATTAATATAATCCTATAAGGTATATATATATAAGGTATGTCTTTCTTAATCTGATATATATTATCAACCTACAGTATTATCTAAAGTAGTATGGATACCTAGTATTTTGACAGAGGTATTTTAGTAAATTAATAGACCCTCTTGATAGCGATTGTTCATATATATTATTATTAACTCGAAGTCTTAATTCTAATTAAACCTTCTCTCTTACTTAGACTTTAATACCTTATTATTTTATAAACTAACTTTCTTTCTCTAATACTTTTCTGATTTTTTACAAAATGTTTATTAATATTTTTATATTAAAGAAACTTAGTAGTATTATTATAGTAGCTAGCTAAATATTAGGATATATAGATATTTTTTATTTATAAAGTAGTATATTACCAAAATACCTATGTTAAAATACTAAGAATTAGTAGCCTAGATATTATTAAGAATAATATACTCGAGAGGAAGAATCTATACTAACTAAACCTCAGGTATTAACACTATTTCTATAAACTTTACCTTATTTAAACTACTTAAAATAAAGCTGTATGTAGTATATATAGCTATATTTAGTAATATATAATATATATTAGATTTTACCTCCTGATTATGTATAATAATTGAGAGTTTTATAGTACTAAAAAGCTATTAGGCTAAAAATATATGTTATAATAATTGAATATATTTTAAATATTAAAATATCTATTAAAATACTTTTCTTTTAATACTTAAGAGAGCTAATTAGTAGCTTATTTAATATAATACTTTTTGAATAAAACCTAAAGTTTGTAATTTATAGGAATATTTTAACTTTAAAGTAATTACTTATTAAAACCTTTCTTTAGAGTTTTTTAAAAGGTTACTCTTAAGTAACTTTCTAAAAACTAAATAGTATTGATAAGTTTTTAAAATACCTAAATTCAATATTCTTAAGAGTTCTATTCTTATAGAAATAAATTATAAAAAAGATTAATAACTCTTAGTCAATATTACTAAAGAAATTTATATAAGAAATATTATAAACTCTGTAGAGAAAAATCTAAAAGTCTATATAGTTTTCTATAATCTCTATATTTTAGGGAGTTAAGAATATTAATATAAGTAGTAAAATTAAGCTTATATAATAATTTAAATCTTTAGATATATAAATAAGATACTTTACTATTAATACTACTATTTAGAAGAAGATATAATAGTATAAATTATTAGTTTCTATTACTACTTTAATATTATAAATAATCTATATTTATAAAATACTATTTTAATATATTATAAGATATTTTAATTTCTTTAAACTTAAATATCTTATTATAAAAATAGTAG
>AMCV02000006.1:2027382-2038447 GCA_000350065.2 Colletotrichum orbiculare MAFF 240422
TAAAATACTATATAGGTTTTAGAAGTTTTCTTTCTTATAGTAATATTACTTAAAAGTAGGTTTTAAATATCTTAATTTTAAATTTATTATAAGAAAGTTATATTACTAGTTTAAGAGGTATATTATCTTACTCTTCTATATTAATAACTAGATATTCTTTTTCTTTTTAGAAGATATATTTAAAGTATTTGTATTATTAGTATATTTTTAATAGAAGTATTATTTTTCGAAAGATAAAGACTTATAGTAGTTCTTTAGTATTAAATTTATTTAAAATTAAGTAGTATAATAGCTATAGTCTTTATAAGTAGTATATATTGAAATGGTTTTTAAATATCTTATGAAGTATATATAGTATATTAAATACTTTAAAATACTTTTAAAAATCAAAGAGTTCCTATTATAGTATAATTAAGTTTCTTATATAGAGATTAAGTATTATTAATGAGGTATTAGCTTTATTAATTATATTATAGTTATAATAAGACTAGATATTATTTATATAGTAAACTAATTATTATATTCTACTTAAAATCCTCTAGATAATTATTATATAGAAGTTAAATAAATAATATAATATTTTAGTAAGATAAAGAGCTTCTATTTTAAGTTTAATTTTAAGGTTAGTAATTTATCTAATAGTCTTATTATTACCATTAATACTAGTTTTATAAATAATAGTAATAATTAAAAAAGCTTTTAAATATATATTATATATTCTTTCAGAAATGTAGTAGTATAATAAGTTAATAAATAAGATAATATTGTTATTTTGATAATTGAAATAGAGTTTTTAATATTATTTTGAATCATTAAAAGTTATTTTTATTAATTATCTTATTATTATATTCTAAATAGATCTTATCATTAGAGGCTAGCTATAAGAGATACTTTAGTAGTATTTTAATAGTATTATAATAAACTTGAAGGATTCATATTTAAAGTGAAAATTCTTTATTAAATTATAGGAGTAGTAGTTATATAAAGCTTTAATAGTAATATTTTATATAAGTCTTAAGGCTTAAGTTTATAATATATTTCTTACTATTTTTCTTTTTTGTTATTATAATAATATCTAGTATTAATAGTTTTAATAATATATTAGTAATATCTAGTTACCTAAGTTAACCTAACTAATTAGAAAAATTTATTTTAAATACTTCTTCTAACTACTATTGATATTAGATAGTCCTACTAATAAGAAAATACAGGTATTATTAATATTAGATAGTCTTATTAATAAGAAAGTTTGTATTATATTTATTTTAAGTAATTCTATATTATACTCTTCTTATTATTAATTTATAAGAAGCTTCTTTCTTCTTTCTTAATATAAGCTTACGTTCTTTTCCTTAGAGCTATATACTTCTTACTCTATACTTATTATAATACTACTATTTTACTATCCTTCTATTTATATTCTTCCTTTTTAAATTCTTTTTATTATTATATCTACTACTATTACTACTAGTTTTAGTCTTTTTAATAATAATTCTTCCTACTACTATATTCCTTCTAAATCTACTATTTATACCTATAGTAGCTATATTATTAAAGGTAATTCTAATAGTAAGGAGAACTAGTTTCTTAACATAATTATTTCTACCTATTTTAACTATTATTCTAAATATAATAGGAGTAGCCTATTTTAATCTTATATATTATGTTATAATTAATCCTACTACGAATATTTAAAATTAAAGAGTAAGTATAAGTAGGGCTCCTACTTTTTTACTACTAGTCTTAAGTTATATATTACTAGCTACTAAATTGATTACTTAATTATATATAGTAAATATATTATTACCACTACGATTCCTACTACTAATAAGAAAGGTTTTAATGAGAATTACTATATTTCTGTTTTTCTACTAGAGTTTTCTATTATAATATAGTATTATAATAACTATTTTCATTATACCTAATAGGTACCCCTAGCCTATATTACTATTATGCCTATTTTTTGCTTTATATACTAAAGGTATTTTCGCTTTTAGTCTTATTTTTACTCCTAAGTAGGTCTTTGCTAGCTTCAGTAGTATTATATAAATAATAATAAGTTCCTCTCTTCCCCTTTCCTACTTTTATTATACTAACTTCTCTATAATAAAGTATTATAATATATTCTAATAGTTATATTATACCCTATTAATACTATAGCTATATGTTTAGCTTTATTAATACTTACTTACCTATTTACTACTATTATATAATTACTAGCTTCTATTAGTATTAATAATACCTTATTTTCAAATAAGTACTACTTATTATTATTCTTAAGAATAAAGAGGAAGAAGAAGAAGATAATAGTAAGGGAGAAGAAGACTTCTAGGAGTATAAGGGGGAATAAGATAATACTAATTCTTTTATTTAATTTATTTATTTAGTAGCTAAGGAGTAAGTTTTATTATAATTTATATATATCTCTTATAGGCTATTATATTACCTAGTTTATAGCTTATATAGTTTTATATTATTAATGAATTAATATTAATCTGTTACTCTTTTTTATATCTCTATATTATAATTTAAATTATAATATAGTTTTATTATAATAAGGCTTTCTAAGGGTTTTTATATTAAAGTATTATAACCTTTCTATTTAATTAATATATTATAGTTATATCTTTACTTTAGGGTACTTTTTACTACTAATATCTTCTTTATTTTATATTGTTTTAGACTTTATTATCTTTCTTAGTAGGGATTAAAATAGGGTTAAAGTATATATCTATATATTATTAAAATAGTAATAAGCTATCTTCTACCTATTTAATAAAATTAATATAGAATATTAAGTAGATGTTTCTAGGGATATTTAATATTATATTTAGTAAGTTTAATATATTAACTACTTAATATTTAGAGGCTATTTAGTTAAGTTTCTTATTTAGCTAATTTGTCTTAATATAGTATAGTAATAATTATATTTTATTTTTAATTTAGAATTTCTTAGCTCCTTATTACGTTTTATTAGTATTTATTTTATATTATTATTATATATATACTATTACTATTTGGATTATAGTAATACTATCCTTACAGTAAGATAAGAATACTAAAGTATATCTTAAGTTAGAATAAGTAGTCTATTTTACTATTAGAGAATATAGAATAAGTATAATATTAAACTTATTTAGAAGTCTATTTAGATTAATTTTAATAATTAAAGAATTCTTATTATTTAATACTAAGTAGTATATAGTAAGATAGGCTAGTTAGTCTAGTTATAAGAAAATAATATATACTTATAGGAATATTTAAATCTTAAGTATTTCTTTTATCTTACTATTTATTTAGAAGTAGAATAATATTAATAATAGTTATTAGATTCTTATTAATTGATATAATATTATCTAAAAAGTATTAATCTAGTTTAAATTGTAGTAAGTAATAATTAATATAGGGAAACTATAAAACTACTACTAGGTATCCTGGAGTTTTTCCATATAAGTTTTAATAGTTATAGATATTATGATTTCTAATTAGATATATTTAGATAATTAATTTATAATTATTATTAAGAATCTAGAGTTTTTCTTTTTAATAGATAGTAGTTTTATTATGAAGTTAATAGAAATTTATAATTAAAACTTATTAGGAATTAGTAGGAATTATAATAGGTTCTAGTAGTTCTTATAGTTTTTATATGAAAAATTAATAGATATTATAAGTTTAGATAAAATATTTGATATTTCTTAATATACTATACTAATACTAGTCTTATAAGAATATTATAAATATTAAGTTAATATTAAAGTAGCTTAAGATTAAAAAGTTATAAGTTATTTAGAAGATTATAGTTATTAGTAGTTTATATTTAGGGATTTAGATCTAACTTTAGTATAGTAGAGTATTATTCCTTCTTATTATATAATTAGTTATTTATATTTATATTAAGGCTTTTAGTAAGATTATTCTTATTATTTAATAGATAGTTTTTAAGTAAATTCTATATATTAGTTTTACTATAATCACCTAGTTTTATAATATTAATAATATAGTACTATAGAATATAATATATCTATTTAGTAATTTACTAGTAATATATTAATAAGTATTTTCTATTGATATAGCTTTTTTCTAACTTCTCTCTATCTATATATTATAAATTAAGAGTATTAGAGAAGATTGATTTTTATTTTTAAAGTTAATCTAGAGAAGTTAAAAGATTTATATTAGGAGTTTTAGTTTTATTATATTATTTTAGTTTTATTAGGAGAGAGTATTAAGGTGTCTTATAAGGTAGTCTAAGTAGTATTTTAAAATAAAACTAAATTTTAATAAGATTTTAACTTATTTAATTTATTATTTTTAAAATAGATCTTAGGTTTATAAAGTATTCTAAAGTTTTATAGTTAGATAGGATAGTAAATAGCTTTATTATATTTCATAATTCTATTAATTATACTTTTAGATATAATATAATTATTAGTAACTTTTTGTTATGAATTATATAATTCTATTAAATTAGAATAGGTTTAGTTAAATAATAAGTAATTAGTTATAATATACTAAATCTATCTTTTTATAAGAGGTAGTTATTTAACATTATTCCTAAGTAATTTGTTTTTATTATTATATATTATTTTAGGTCTTACTATACTATAACTAGTTTTAAGATAAAGATAAGTTTAAGTATTTTAAATACTTATTAGTATGTAGTATTTTAATAAAATAATACTTCTTTCTATATTAATTATATAAGGGGTTCTATCAAGTTAGAGAACTAGTTAATTAAATTATAATAGAAGTTTGTAAAGTTAAGGAAGTTCTAGATATTATAGATATTGTTTAGGACTTCTTATTGTTATATAATTTTAATTCTTTTAGAAATATAATAAATATTTTTCTTTATCTTAATAATAAACCCTAGATATTTAGTTTATTTTATAGAGAATTTATATTTCTCTAAGTCTAGATATAAATTACTTTTTTATAACTATTTAAGGATTTATTTAACTTTATCCTTATAATTATTCTTCAATTTATAATTATAGATAAGGATATTATTTAAATAAGTTATGATAAAGTTATTAAGAATATTTTTAAAGTATATTATTAATATAATACTAGAGTATTATAAGTATATTTATTAGTTTAAAAGGAGTAATAAGTTATTTAAATGAGTTGAAATATATCTTAAAAGTAGTTTTATATTTATCTCCTTCTATAATTTAAATTTTATAGAAAGTTACTTAGATGTCTACTTTTATTGAATATATTATTCTAAATAATAAGTATAGTATTTTTTAATTCATAATAGAGGGTAATAGTAATAAGTATTAATAGTATTGAGGTTTAATAATTTATATAGAACTACTATTTTCTTCTAGGTTTTTTAATAAGGAGGATAGATGTTTTAGTTATAGATAAACTAGTTTAGATTTAACTTTTATCTATTAAATCTATAATCTAGTATTAGACTTTAAGGAGGTATTTTCTTAATATACTATAAAGTGGTTTTTATAGTAGGTCTAGTTTAGTTCTATTTAGGCTTTTCTTAAGGTAAATATAATAGTTAAGAGATTTCTAGTAGGGTAGGAAGCTAGAGGTTTTAGCTTTATTAAATAAGTCTGTAAAAGAGGTATAAATAATTAGTAATATAAATATTAGCTACTTCAGTGAGATTAGTAATATAGCTATTAGAACTATATTAATTTATATTAAGTTAGTTGTTAATTATTTATATCTTTTTTCTTTTAGATTAGAAGATGTTATAGTTAGTAATTTAATAGGGTTTATAAATCTATCTATATATATTTCTTTTAGTATATTATTAATTGTCTAGATAGTTAGACTACTAATTATATCTATTTTTAACTTATTCTTTATAGGATTTAAAATAATCTTTTTATATTATAATTATAACTTTTTAAAGATAGTTAGGTAGATTATCTTTAAGATTATATAGAATAAGGGTCTAAATATCTAATTATTTAGATTAATATTTACTCTAGTTATTTTAATAATATAAGTTTTCTAATTAGTATTTAGGCTAATATTTAATTGGTATGGTTATAGTAATATAATTAATATAAAATCTAATTCTTGTATAGATTTCTTACTAACTACTTTATAATAATTATAATTACTATTAATCTAAATAGAGATAAAAGACTTATTATTTATTGATATAGAGATTGAGAAAGGTGGCTTATCTGTCTATCTCTATATCTCTTTAGTTCTATCTATTATTATAATATTATTATTAGTAGTTATACTAATTTGGCCCTTAGGGAGTTTTTTCTAAGGGGTTAGGTTTTTTCCTTATTATTTAAAATTTCTTTATCTGATTATAAAATTTAAATATTAGTATTAGAAGCTACTAGTAGGTAGGTAAGGTGTAATTTATATTTAGTAATAAAGTAGTTTTTAGTACTATAATATATATAAATACTAGCTTATATATATACCTAGATAACTAAAGAGTCTACTTAATAAGTTTTATATATATTTATAGTAAGAGTTAACTAAAACCTACTAGTTATAGCTATTTATCTATTTAATTTTTTATAATAAGAAGGAGTAGTATTATAGTAGTATTATACTAGTACTAAGGTAGTTTATACTACCCTTATACTTATTATTTATATATTTCTATTCTAATTAACTATTAGCTCTAGTTAAAATAGGAATTACAACTTATTATAGTTTTTTAATTCTATATTAAAGATCTTAAAGTCTATTATAATTATATAATAATATGAAATTATAGTATAATAGTCTGTCTAATTAATATTATAACTAATAATAATTATTTAAATTTAATAATAGAGAATTAGTTAGAAATAGTTTAGTTAAATATCTCCTATTTAGAAGTATCTTCCTATCTATCTTATAGCTAATTTAAATTTAATAAAGAATTTAATAAATATCTATTTAAGCTTTTAATATAAATAGTAGATTGTTTTAAAGTTTGAATATCATAATAGGGATTCTTATAGTACTTAATAAAATATTAGAAAAATATACTATTATTTTAATTATACTAAGGTTTTTATATTATATAAAAGTTACTAATTTATATCTAAACTTTGAATAATAAGCTAATTTATAAGAATTATTAGAACTTTTCTAATCTCTTAATAAAAGTTTAATTAATTTCTAATTTATACTATAGAGTTATCTTCTATATAGGAAAATAGAGGGTATTATTATTAAAGAAAATATTAATAGAGTAGTCTTTCTTTTATATAAAATATTTATATTACTTTCAGGGCTATTTTATAGTTTTATTAGAATTATATAACGGTTTTTTTAAAAGGATTGGTTTTTATCTTCTATTAAATTAGTCTATTATTAGTCTATTAGAATTCCTACTAGGGGTTTTATAGTATTAATATTTATTATTATCTTTTATTATTTTCTATTTCTTTTATATAGTCTACTATTTACTATTAAGTTAAATTTAAGTAAGAAGTTAATTAATATTAGAAGCTAGTTATAAGGGATATTTTAATAGTATCTTAATAGTATTATAATAAATCTGAAGAGTTTATACTTAAAGTGAAAATTCTTTACTAAACTATAGGGGTAGTAGTTGTGTAGAATTCTAATAGTAATATTTTATATAAGTCTTAAGGCTTAGGTTTGTCATATTTATAATAGATATACTTAATAGAAATAAGATATATAAGTTTTACCTTACTATTTAAATCTAATATAATAATCAGTAAATAACATATCTTATAACTATTAAAATAATATAACTATATATAAAATTATAATATAAATCTTTAGTTTTATACAGAGAATATTTAGCTTCTAGCTAGGATTTATGCTTCAACTTATTTTATACCAATAACTATAGCTATAGTTACTTTAAGTCTTTAAATCGTAATAAGATTATACTAATAGTATATAAGTTTTACGACATATTAAACTTTAAGTTATGTTTTTCCTAGTATTAGCTAATAATAACTTTTATAATAAATAGACTTCAATATATATACCTTTTTAGATAGTATCTAATAGGCTATTTCTAAGATATATTTAAAGTATTTAGGCCTATTTTTAAATACCCCATTTTTAGACGCTAGATTCTTTTTTATTACTTTAATTTTATTTATTTTTAGTTCTACTAATAGCTTTATCTTCTAATAATATATTAAAACTAAATATAGTTATACTTATTTTAAAGGGGTTAGAAAAAATAATAAAATTACTCTTATATAAAGCTAGCTCCTTTAGGCGTTTATAAAAGTAGTTATGGTTCTAATAATTATTAATGACTTTTATAAAATTAATATTTATATGAAGGTTATAAGAGTTAAGTATAGTAATAGATAGTAGCTGAGGTAGTCTATTCTTATTATTATTATTATTATTAGTAGTATTATTATAAGTAAGAATACTATTATAAGACGGTTAGCTAGTCTTCTACTATTTTCTTTTATATTATAGTTAGTATTATTAAGGTATACTAATAGTATTATACCTAGCTAGTATAAGTTAATACTATAAGTATTACCATAGTGGGATTAATACTTCGAAGCTACTACTAATATATCAAGCTATAACCTTCTGACTATTATAAGGCTTATACTAATAAGTTTATATATCTAGTTATTATTCTATTACTTATTAGCCCCTACTTCTAGGTTAAGACTAAGTTTAAACTAGTAGTTATACTACTAGGTCTTTTTAACTATATTTACTTATAGAAATTTATATAAGCTATAGTATATAACTAGGTATTTTCTTATTATAGAGATTATTTACTAGGTATTATATAAGGGTACCTATTAGGCGGGGGGCTAAATATATAAAACCCTATAAAATTATGATATATAGATATTAATAATTACTAATTATAATACAATATTTTATAAAAGTATTTTAAGCTTAAATATATATTTTAAGAGACTTTATAACTAATAGCTTCATAAAGTCTCTTTAGAATTACTAGTTCTATATTTTTATTATTTAAATTAATATAATAAATTGATTAAATTACTTAAGATTATAATAAGAAAAAGAATTCAAAGAGACATTTTTAATATTTAAAAGTCTTAATAAAACTTTTAACTATTAGTTAGGATTTATAGATTCTGAATTATAATAATAATAAGATTGAATAAAAAGCTTAGAAGTATTAGAAGTATTTTCTAATTAATAAGAAGTATTTAAACTATTTATAAATAGTATTATTCTTTTTATTATAAGAATAAAAGTTTACTAAGAATCATAGGATAATAAAGAAAGCTTCTTATAAGATATAAATAAAAGGTTTAATTAGTATTATTTAAAAAGGCTAGTTTATAAGTAGAACTTTTAAAATTAAGGGGATATATTAGAAATAATATATTTAAGTAGTAGAATTTATACTAATTCAAACTAAGTATTAATGCTATCTCTATAGGTTTTGCCTTATTTAAACTGTTTGAAATAGAGTTTTATGCAGTACGTATAGCTATTTTTAGTTACATATAATATATACCAGATTTTACCTTCTAATTATATATAATAAGCATAAATATTCGTAGTATCTTTCTAGATATAGGGATATATTGTTATATATGCGAGAGATAAGGTATATGGAAGTTAATATATCAAATAAATCTATCCTAAAGAAGTACTTATGAGGTGTCTTTCTAATTGCTTTTAGTAGTATACTATAACCAAAGCTATATAAAAATACTAGTAGTAATTAGCGACTAGTCCTATTATAATAAAGTACTACTTAGCTATATTAGACTTTGTTAAACTAGTAATAGGTAACTAGTAAAAGGTTAAGGGGAATTAATAACTCTTAATTATTAAAGAAAAGGTCATTCAGAATCATATCTGAAAATAGTACTAATATTAATATAAATAGTAATAATGATAGGAAGTTTGAATTCTATAGGAAGTAGAGAACTTCGCAATATTAGTATCTAAATAGAATTTATTTTTAGAAAGATTAACCTAATATCATATAGAGCTTTTAGCTTTATTATACTTAGGCTACTAAGTAGTCTATTTACTAAATATTCTAATATTATATTTTAATCTATTTAGAATATAATTAATTAAAGTAGTATAATTTTAACTCTAATAATTAATTTTCTATAATAAATAGAAAATATAGGATTATAAGAGTAAAAGAGAATACTTAAGCCTTTCAATATTTAAAATAGGTTATTAAGATGAATATAAGTAATAGTTAAATAGTTAGAACTCTAATATCCCCCTTTATAATATATAAGATGAATAAATCTTTTATAATTTAAAAAGTAGTAAAGACTCTAAAAATTAAATAGGAGAAATAGAGAAAAAATCTTTAAAAGATTAAAATCTAAAAAACCTAAGATTTAGAAAAAGTTTAAAAGGAAAGATTTTAAAATTAAGTAAAATAAATCAGGAAAGATTAGAAAAACCTAAAATTAGTAAACAATTAAAGGAAAAGATTAATCCTTAGAAAATAGATTATTAAGACTATTCCTTCTAAAAGAAAGCTGAATATTAAAATTGTTCTATAAAATCTTCTTAATAATATTATTAAATTTAACTCAGCCTAAAGGCTTCGTTAAAATATTAGCTATATTATTATTCATATTAATATAATAAAGATTAATCTAATTATTTCAAATAAGATTTCTAATATAGTAATAATAAATATTAATATACTTAGCTTTTTCATAGAATTTAGTATTTTTAATAAGCTTTTTAACTAATTAATTATCTATAAAGATAACTAGCTTATTAATAACTTTAAATTTTAAAGTTTTATTAATAAAACTATAGTTATTATATAAGTAAATAGCTTCTTTAGTAGTATCTACTAGAGCTATATACTTAGCTTTATCAGTAGACAAAATTACTATTTTTTACTTAGTTAAGTTATGATTTATAAGATTATAAACATCTAGGTAAAATATATATACTAAAGTAGATTTTATATTATTAATATCTCTAGTTTAATCTGAGTTTATAAACTTAAATAAATTAAAAGGATTAATATTATTATAGTTATAAATTAATTTGTAATTAGAATTCTTTTTTAAATAATCCTATATTTTATTAAGAGTAATAACATATTTTTCAGAAAAATCTGATAAATATTAAAAATATATAGTAATAG
>AMCV02000006.1:2038868-2066358 GCA_000350065.2 Colletotrichum orbiculare MAFF 240422
AAGACTACTATAAATATACTCTAAATTAGTAGAATTATTAGCTCCTAATAGTATATTATTAATATGATATATTAAAATAGCTAAATATTTATTTTTATTAAGAGTAATATTCAGTATAAATATTTTTTTATTATAAGGAGATATTTTAAAATTAATCTTATATAAGATAGATTTAAAGTATAAATACTAAAACCTAAAGCTTTATTTTAACTTATATAAAGCTTTATTTAATTAATAAATAAAAAGCTAATTCTTATAGTTAGTACTATAAACTAAACTTTTAGAACCTTTATTATAAATGTAGCTAGTTGGTAACTTAATATTTATCTTTTTATCTATTTTTATATAAGTAAATATAGTAGTAATATTATATTAAATTACAATCTAGTTATAATAAATAGATATAATTAATATATATTTATAATTTTTAAATTTATAAGTAGTATTAAAAGTTTCTAAATAACTAATATTAAAATACTAATTAAAACCTTAAGTAATCTATTTAGCCTTATATATAGGATTACTAAAATCTTAATTATTAGGTTTTATTTTATAAACCTATCTATTTCTTAATATATTAATATTATTCTTTTTAATAAAAGAAATATTAAGTAGTAGTATAATAGTCTTAACTTCTATAGACTTAATAGATTTAAATTCTTTATTTATAATTTAAATCTAATTCTTATTAAATTGAGAACTTATAGCTTTTAAAAAGATAGTTAGTTTATCTGGAGTATTAATTAATAATTTATACTTAGTAGTATAAAGATTACTATATTTATTTATAAATAAGTTATTATTATAATTATATTAAGTATAGTTAGTATAAAGAATTGAAAAAAGATAGTTTTT
Organism: Colletotrichum orbiculare MAFF 240422; assembly: GCA_000350065.2. Taxonomy (NCBI): domain Eukaryota; kingdom Fungi; phylum Ascomycota; class Sordariomycetes; order Glomerellales; family Glomerellaceae; genus Colletotrichum; species Colletotrichum orbiculare. The sequence continues at coordinate 2,039,724 of AMCV02000006.1, forward strand.
AATTATAAGGAATATACTTCTTTTATATAAATACTACTTATAATCTTTTTTAACTTCTAGATTTAAAAAAGAGATTTCTATAGATATAGTAAATTTTTTATTATAATTCTTATTATTATTTATAATTCTATTAGGATAAGTTATAGAAAAGCTATTTAATTCCTTATTAAGAGAAAGATCTAAATTACTATTACTATTATTAACTTTATCAGGAGAAAGATAATAAGTAGTATTTTTAATAGAATTATGAATTCTACTAAACTTAATAATAACTAGATTTTAAGAAGAATTATTAGAATTAAGTTAGTTAGATTTGTTTTTTTAATAAATTGATTAGACCTAGTAGTTATAATATTATTAAAAATAGATATATCCTCTTTTTATTAAGATTTAAATTAATTCTTAAGAATATTTATATTTCTAGATTAAATAGTATTACAGGCTTAAAAGTCCTAAACTATATAAGTAATATAGTTAAAAGTAATTATAATACCTTTTTTTACTTTTAGATTAAGCTTTTTAGAATACTTAATCTTAACTATATAGTAATAGATATTATTCTAAACCTTTATATTACTAATAAAAGGTTTCTTTTTATTCTTTAATTTATATAGAATTTTAAACTTAATAGAAGAATAAGGTATTCTATTATAAATATAAATAGAAGCTAATATAACTAACTGTTAAAAGTATAAAGGTAAACTAGAGTTATAAAAAAGAGTTCTAGTCTTATTAATTAAGATTCTTATAGTTTTTTTAATTAAGTTATTAGGCTTATTAGTATAAAGTAGTGTTATATTATAAATAATATTATTATTAAGATAAATGATTTTTATTCTATTATTAGAAAACTTAAGACTACTATCTATATTAATTTTTTTAATTCTCTTATTATTATTATTATTATTAGTTATATTAATAAACTCTTTAAAAGCTGAAGTAACTTCTTTAGAGGTTTTACTTCTAAATAACTTTCTCTATATAGATTTATTATATTTATCTATAAATAAGATAAAGTATTTATAGTAATTATGAGTTTTTAGTAAAATAGGTTTATATAAGTCTAAATTAATATAATTAAGATATTTAAACTTTTTAAAAGTATTTGAATCTCTATTAACCTTATTAGTAAACTTACTTTTGAGATAGATTTTATAAGTAGGTAGTTTATTATTTTTTAAATATTTATAACTAATATTATTTATTATATTCTTAATTAATTTAATAATATTACTAATATAGCTTATTTTATTATATTATAGTTTTAAATTATTGATATTAGTAATATTAGTATTAAGAACTATTTGCTTTAATTAAATAAAGATTCTAAACTTATAGAAGTTATTAATTCTAATTTTTATAAGTAAGAGTTTATCCTACTTAAGATTATATAGTATAGGTTTATTAAAAAAAATAGATAATATTCCTATTAAGTTAAATTTAAGTTGACTTAATAGGTTAATACCTAGTTTTAATATATAATAAATATCATGTAAAAATATTGAATATGATTTAAAATAATTTTTAAATTATTCTTTATAGTTAAAATAATCTCTTTAATATTTCTCTACTTAATAAATAAAAAAGTCTTAGTTTTATTAATTAAAAGATTATAATTCTTAACTATATAAATAGTAGTTTTAGTATTAATAAAGAGTAAAATAGTTTTAATCTATTTATTAGAATTGATAACTTATTGAATACTTTCTGAAATTAAAATATTTAGAGCTTCTTTAGCAAAAGTTGTTTTAAGAGGAAGTTGAATTAGAACTATATTTTTAAATTTAATACTTTCTTTTTTATCTTCTTTTCTTTTAATTTCTTTAGTATTAGAATTAAATTATATAAGATCTTTAGTTATATTATTAGAAATTTCTTTAACTATTTCTTCTTGAGTTAAAGTGATATTAATTAATTCTAAGTTCTTATATATTCTATTTTTTTATCTTCTTAGAAAACTTAAGAAGATTCTTATTAATTTTAGATTTTATCTAAATAGGAGTCTTTTTTTAAATAAAGATTAAAATAGTTTTCCTTAGTATTATTAGTTTTTTCATAATAGTTATAGAAAGTATCTTTCTATTTCTTCTAAAGTTTCTTAATGATTCTAAGAGAAAACTACTTAATAATTTTACTTTTGAAATTCTTCTTGATTATAAGATTAACTAAAGAAGTCTAGGTTTTATTTTTTAATTTATTTAATAGATTAGAAAATAGGGAATTTAACTTATAAGAATCCTTATTAAATTTAAGATTCTAAATAATTAAAGTAATAAAATATTTATAATTTTTATTTAGATTATTGAGGATATAGGTAATAATAATTTAGTTAGGTAGTTTAACTTTATTATAAGAGAGGTTATTAATTAGTTTTTCATTATCTTATTTAGATTTCTTTCTATAGATTTGAAATTACTAAGAGTAATATCAAAGAATCTTTTATAAATAAGAAGCTTTAAAGAAAAACTAATTAGTTTATAAAGTCTTTTTAAAAAACTAAATATATTAAAAGTATTAGTATTATTCTTAATACCTCTTAAAAGACTATTCTTATATTTTAATTATATATAATTAAAAGTCTTATTATACCTATTAGTATTATTTTTAGAAATAGGTTTAGTTAAATCTATAAATATATTTTTATTAATAAGTAAAGTTTTTATATCGATAGATTAAATATTATAATTCTAAGTCCCTTTTAATTTAAGGATAGAATTTAACTTAGAATTACTTATATTTTTAAATCATAACCTAAGAAAGTAAAGTAGTTATTTAATAAAGAATTAATTAAAATCTTAAAGTAGAATTAGAATACTTAAAGTCTAACTCTAGTAAATTGTTATTAATTGAAAACTTAATAATAGTATAGCTTAATAGTTGAATAATAAATTAATACTTCTATAATTTATAGTAGTCTAGAGTTTAAATTTTATAAGAGATATTGTTTTATAAAAGTTAGAGATAACTTAAAGGTCTAATTTATAAAGGTTTTAATAGATTTAAGATTCTAATTATAAAGGTTTTAGTAGATTTAAAGGTTAGTTTTTAGAAAGTTTTAGTAGACTTAAAATATAAGAGATTTTTAGTTTCTACTATTTAACTATCTTTTTTACTAGTCTAGTAGTAAGTTTATTATTCTAATTAGTATAATCTCTTTATAGATTTATTTATTATTAAATTGATTAATTGATGAGAAGAGTTAATTAATTAGTTAAAATAAGTATAAAAAGAATAAATTATAGAGTTTTATATAAATAGTTAAGATAGGTTTTATATAGATAGATAGATATAGGGAAGCTTAGAGTTAGTTAGTATAGTTTCTAGTATAATCTAAATAAGTATTAATAAGAATATAGATATTAATATTAATAATAGGTATAGATAGGGATATAATATAAAGTGAGAAGTTAATATAAAATTAGATTTATAATTTATTGAATTAGTAATAGGTAATTAGTAAAAGGTTAAGGGTAATTAATAATTCTTAACTATTAAAAAATAGGTTATTTAGAATGATATCTAAAAATAGTATTAATATTAACATAAATAGTAATAATAATAAGAAGTTTAGGTTTTATAGGAAGTAGGGAACTTTATAATATTGATATCTAAATAGAATTTATTTTCAGAAGAATTAACTTTATATTATATAGGGCTTTTAGCTTTATTATACTTGAGCTACTACGTGGTCTGTTTACTAAATATTCCAATATTATAGTTTGATTAATTTAGAGTATAATTAATTAAGGTAGTATAATCTTGATTCTAATAATTAATTTTCTATAATAAATAGAAAATATAGGGTTATGAGAGTAAAAGAGAATACTCAAGCCCTTAAATACCTAAAATGGGTTATTAGGATAAATATGAGTAATAGCTAAATAGCTAGAACTCTAACAGATTTACTTATTTCTATTAAACTAATAAGTAACTTGCTACTTATATATATATATTATCTTAAATCACTAGAAATTCTTTCTATACTTCTATAAAGAAGTAGAAAATAAAGATAAATATATAATAAAGATAATTCTACTTATTTATAGAATATATTTTATTCTGTAAAGAAAATAGATTTATACTAAGTTTTAGAATAGTTAAATATCTAAGGTATTATTCCAATACTATATAGTTTAAATAATAATGATAATATTACGTTTTAATGTATGAAAATTAATAATTTAAATAATATTTATAATGACATATAATTATACGAGAAATTCTTCTCTAATATCTAAATTTCATCTTATTATAATATCTTTCTATAAATAAGTATTAAGCTTTACTTCTCTTTACTTCTAGCAGATATATATATCTATATATCTATATTACCTAGCCTTATATATATAAGTAGGTAGCTATACTATATACTGGGGTTATTTATATTTATATTTCTATAGGTCTATATATAGATTTCAGCTGCTTCTAAGAGAATGCTGGTTTGTTTAGTATTTGTTATATGTAATTAGAGGTAAAGTCTGGTGTATATTATATATTACTAAATATAGCTATATATACTATGTGAAGCTTTATTTCAAATATTTTAAATAAGACAAACCTATAGAAATAATGTTAATACTTAAGGTTTAATTAGTATAAATTCTACTTCTTAAGTATATTATTCTTAATATATCTTTTTAGTTCTAAAGGTTCTACCTATAGGCTAGCTTTATTAAATAATATAAAACAAACTTTCTATTTATATCTTATAAAAAACTTCTTCTATTATTTTAATATATGTATTAAATCTATACTCTTATAATAAGAAAAGTAATACTATTTATAAGTTATTTAAATACTTCTTATTAACTAGAACGTATTTCTAATATTTCTAAGTTTTTATTAAATATTCTCATTATTATCACTTAATATTAATAAATTCTAACTAATAGTTAAGAGTTTTATTAGAATCTTTAAATATTAGAAGTTTTTCTTAAAATTCTTCTTCTTATTATAATTTCAAATAGTTTAATTAATCTATTATATTAATCTAAATAATAAAACTATAAAACTATAAGTTTTAAAAAAGCTTTATAAAACTATTAGTTATGAAATCTTCTAAAAGTATATATTTAATTGTAAAATACCTCTATAAGGCTTCTTATTATGACTAATAGTTATAAATATCTATATATTATATTTTTAAATATAATAATATTATTTTAGTAATTATAAAATATATTATTGACTAGTTATTATATTAGATTCAAATGGTAGGGTAAGGCTTATATATCTTACTTTTACCAAGTATATCTTCTATAAAGTCTATTTAAAGTATAATAATAAGGCAACTACTAAAAATAGCCTCTTAAGTAATTTAAAATAATATTAAACATTCTATTTTAATTATTAAAATAGTAATAATATCTTATTTATCAACCTATTATATTATGAAACTTCTAAAATATATATAGTATATATTTAAGAGTTTGTTTAAGAGAGAGGCTGATAGCTTACTCTCTACTATCACTATTAGTAGATATATTGCCCCCTAAAGTATAACTTTAGCTTTCTTATCCTTTTACTAACTATTATAACTAGCTCCTAGTTAATCTAGGGTTAAACTCCTTGTAGCTATAGCTAGTATACCTACTTCATATTAACCTTTTTAATAATAAATAACTAATAATTTCTTTTGTAATAACTTTATATCCTTACGCTTTTATAGCTATTCATATGTAATTTAAATATCTCAAGATATTTAATTATTACTGACTATAAGTATTCTATTTAAATCCTTATTATAATTTTAATATCTATAATTTTAATATCCCTACTAAGTCCTCTTAATTCTTAAGATGAAACTTTATACTATTAATATAAAGGTTTTCTACTATTAGTATAAACTAACTTATAATTTCTATATAAATATAGTAGGACTCAGCTTATTCGTATTAGTAAATAATCTTGATATATTAATTAAATATAACTAATATATAGATAATCCTTATATAGATATAGATATTTTTAATATAGCTTAATTACTTTTAAAGTTCCTCCAATTATATTGTTATAATAGTCTAAAGTATTTAGTAATTAGTATTATAGTAATATATTAATATTAGGGTATTATCTAATTAATACCTAATCTCTAAAACCTTTAGCTTAATATAGCAGTTTATAGGATAGCTAGATAATTATTCTTTAAATTTCTATAGGCTACCTATTAATTATAGCTTTTAAAATAATTTTATAAACCAATCGTTTTAATTACAGGGATTATAAGTAAATATTATTATACTTATCTTATACTTCTCTTCTTATAGATAGCTATAGAAATGCCAAAGGGATTTCAAATTTATTATAAAAGATATAGAAAAGTAATAAGTTATAAAACACCTAGCTTTTAAAGATATTTTATTTTGTTTTACTTTTAAGAAGTTTAAAAAGATTTTTAATTCTACAACTTTAGTAGTTACTTTTAGCTATATAATTTTTCCTTAACTTTAATAAAGCTCTCCCTAATTATTACTATAAAGTCTTCTACTACTAAAGGGTTAAATATTAGAACTAAGGGTATAATTATCTATAATAATAGGTAATTTTATTACTATTCAGACTAGTTATAAGCTAGTATTAATATAAATACTATTATTAGGTAGATTTTATAGTTAAGTCTATATATAGGGTAAAGAGCTTAGATACTATTCTAAGTATAGAGTTAAAGTAACTAAATAAAGAGTTGTTTTAATTAATACTCTTATCTATAAAATTAATATTTATAGTAAAAATAAAGCTATTAAAAAGATTACTAGCTTTATAATTAAATTTAAAATAGAAGTTTTTTATCTTATTAAAATATTATATTATTTATTTAACTTCTATATAGTAGTTATCTGAGGGAGTTTAGTTAAACTATAATAATTAGCTAAGTATATATATAATGTCTAGTCTTATTATAACTATAGTATAATTAATAAAGTTAATATCTTATTAATAATACTTAGTTTCTATATAGGAGGCTTGATTATACTATATCAAAAGCTTTTTAGTTTTTAGAGGGACTTTAAAATATTTCATATACTATGAATACATTATAAAATACTTAGGGAGCTTTTTAAAATATACTACTTATAATAATTATAATTATTATACTATTTAATCTTAAATAATTTTAATATTAAGAAATTACTATAAATTGTTACTTTTTTTAAAATAACACTTCTTTTAAAAGTCTATTAATAATATAGTTATTTTAAATATATCTTCTTAAGGAAAAAAGAATATGTAGTTATTAATATAGAAGAAGATGATAATATATTCTTTAAGTTGGTAATATAATTCTTCTATAGTATATTACATATTTAGCCTCCTACCTAGTAGGTAGCTTTATATAACGCTTAGTATTAAATCTCTATAATAAAAAAAACCTAGTAATATACTATAGCCTATATATATCTCTATAGGTAAATATAATAAAAAGGACTTAGTAGTATAGTATTTAGTTTAGATCTAGTTCTAACTTAGAAATTAGTATAAGCTGCGTGATAGTTTCTATAATAGGTTGTAGCTTGACGTATTAATAGTAGCTTTAAAGTATTAAACTTAGCGTAGTAATGCTTATAATATTAATTTATACTAGCTGGCTACTAATAATACTACTAGCATACCTTAATAATACTAGCTTTATAGATAAAAGAAAGCGATATACTACTATAGACTAGCCCTTTCTTTATCTTTAGAATATAAGTTAATAGCTGTTTTTAATATATTTAAGTTAATGGTTATCTCTGTGATAATACTACTACTAATAATAATGATAATAATAATAAGAAGATAGATTACTTGAAGTTATTGTTATTATACTCAACCTTTATAATTCCAATATAAATATCGATTTTATTAAAGTTATTAATAACTGTGAGGATTATAGCTACTTTTGCAAGGGTTTAAATAAGTTAGTATTATATAAGGGCGATTTTGCTACTTTCTCTAGCTTTCTTAAAGTAGCTATAGCTAAGTTTAACTTTGAAATATTACTAGTAGATGAGGTTATTAGTATAGCTAAGAAGTATAAGATTGAAAGAATAAAAAAGAATCTAGTGTTTAAAAGTAGGATATTTAGTAATAATTCTAAATATTTTGAATATATATTAGAAGTAGTTTGTTAGGCATTTAAGAAAGTATATATATTGAAATCTATAACTAGTAGTTATTAGCTAATAGTTAGGAAGGTTTAAAAAGGGTTATATTAGGTAAGATAACTTAAGGTTAGTGTTGAAAAGTAGGTAGGCAGGTAGCCTATATCCAGTAAAGTGATACCTTATATTAAAAATATATATACTAGATATTCTCAGGGAAAGAGTATATAGTATAAAAAAGTAAATAATAGTTATATTTAGTAAAAGAGTATTATAGTTAGTTAATCTAATTACATACTAAAAAAGAGCATAAAAGCCTTCTTTTATAATACTACGCTTAATTCTAGAATATTCTAATTAGTAATTATTAGAATATTCTAGTATATAAGCTTACGTTAGTAATTACGCATACAAACGTTAATTACTAGTAAATACCCTATAAAAAAACGAGGTAGAATATTCTACTAAATATTCAATAATAAGTCGAGTACTACTATAGGGTAAATACCTATAGCCTAATATTTTAATACCCCCTCTTTTACCTTATAGTAATAAAAGATAAATAAGTGAAAAAGTAAGTAACTAATACCCTATAAAAATAATACTTAAATAAATACCCTATAAAATAATAAGTACTATAAGTAACTAATCTAGATATCCTATAGAAAGTATTAAGATACTAATAACAATCTATAGTACTTAAAGAGATATACCTAAATTCGGGTATTAATACTATAATATAAAATAATAATACTAAAAATAAGCTAAAAATCTCAGTAAAATTACTAAGTATTTATAATACTAGTAAAACTTATAAGCCTAAGAAATTCAGTAAATTTAAAGCTAGGAAGAAGTTTAATAAGTCTATCGGTAGGTATTTTAGAAGTTAATAAATATCAAACTTCTATATTACTAAATAAAACTTCTTACTAAATAAAAAAATAATCTATAGCTATATATTTAGTACACTAATAATACTCTAAGTTATAAGCTAGAGCTAAAGCCTTACTATTATTAGTATAAATAGTAAAAAGTTTTATAGGAATATTTAATTCTATAAAAAAGCCTTATAACTATTTAACTTTTCTAATAATCTCCTATAAACTATTAAATTCAACTTTAGTAGTAGATAAAACTACTATAGACTATTTTTTTAATTTCTATAAAGTAAGGCTACTATTTATAGTAAATAAATAGCCTCTAGTAGATTTTTAAGTATTATAGTAGCTAGCTTAATCTAAATTAATATAGCTTACTAAATTTATAATAAAACCCCCTCTATAAATAAGTACTAAATTAGTAGTAGTAGATAGATATCTAAATATACCTATAACTATTTTCAGTAGTTTTTTAATAGGTTTATATAGAAACCTACTAATAAAAGTTACTAAAAAACTAAATTAGGCCTAGTTATAACTATAGTATATATAAAATTACTAACTAAATACTAATACTATTATAGTAAATCCTTTTTAAGGCTATAATTAGGATTTTCTTCTATAAAAAATAAATCTTTTAAAACCTTAAGATTAAAAGGGAACTTAGAAAACCTTATAGTAGTTAAATTATTCTTAGATAATAACTATTTAATATAGTAGGCTTAAAATACCTATAGAATTTTTTAGGCTTAGTTTCAAGTTATACTAAGCCCTAAAAAATATAATATTTCTCCTAAATCTTCTATATTAATAAATCTTCTAAAGAAAGATTTAAATTTAGTTATAATAGTTAGATTCTTTCTAAAAATTAAAAAACCATCTATATAAGTAACTAAATAAATAAGATCTTCAGAGTTATTATTATAATAAATAGTTTTATTAGATTTTAAAAGTAAAAATCCTAGATCTTATAGAATTTTCTAAATTTTCTTTTGCTACTATTTAGGGCTCTATTTAAATCTATATAAAACCTTAAGTAGTAATAAAACCTAATTTATAGTAAAATTAAACTTTATAATATTTAAATTAGAAAATCTTTAAAAAAATTTAATAAGAAATAGTTAAGAGATTTCAACATAAATCTCTTCCTCTAAATTTCTATATAAAAAGGCTCTAACTATATCAATATAATAAGTCTCCTAGTTTTTAGCTATAGCTATAACTAAAAAAGCTCTAAAAGTAACTAGATTAAAGCTTATAGTAAAAGTCTAGAAATAATCTATACTATATTTTTACTAAAAGCCTTTAGTTATTAAATAGGCCTTATATTTACTTATAGTCCTATCTAAGTTAAACTTATACTTAAAAACCTATCTTATAGCTATAGGTTTTTGTATAGGATTTTTATTATAAAGCTATTTAGTAGGAATAGCCTTAAAAACTCCTTAATTAATTAACTAGCTAATTTTAATATAAATAGCTTTAAGCTAATTATCTCTTTTAGTACTATTTAGAACTTATTTTAATATTTGAAGTTCTAAATAAGTAGTAAAAATATAAAGTATAGAAAACCTTCTAAGAGGTAAAGCTTCTATAATTACTATAATAAGCTCTAAATTATTAATACTAGAGTTTAAAATAATAGAAAGTACCCCTTTTACTATAGTATTAGCAAATTTAAAATAAGCTATAAATATTAATCTAGATTTATAAAGTCTAGTTAGTATAAAAATAAAAGTAATTTTAGAAATATCCTTATAGGATATAAAGCAGCTTTCTTCTATAAAAATAGTAAATTTATTACTATTTTTATATTTTTTAGAAGGATAGTATACTAAAACTTTAATACCTATAGGCTTTAAATCCCCTAAGTTAGACTTATTATTTTTTTCTAGAAAGAAAAAATCTAGTAAAATCTATATAGGGGTAATTAAAAATCTTATTATAGCAGTTAAATTAACTAATTTAACTACTATAGATATAATAGTATTTTAAATATAGAAAGATAGCCCTTCTGAAAGTAAAATAGTATGGGTTTTTCTATTAAAACCCTATTAGTACGCTTTATAATACTATTTTATTCAGAAGTATAAAGTATTGAGGTTTCTATAATAATACCCCTTTCTTTAATATAACCCTCTAAAAAATTAGAATTAAATTTTTAGCTATTATCGAAGTATAGAATACTAAGATAAATCTTAATTAAGTTTTATAATATTCTAGTTGAGCTATAATATAGCTAAAATTTTCGTCTTTTTTAGCTATAAAATCTATAGCTCTATAAGAACTATAATTATTAGTATAAAGAATAGTATAATTATTCCCTATATTACTAGTAGGGCTTATTTTAATTAAATTAATATAGATTTAATAAAGTAATTTAATAGTCTTATTATAGCTAATTTTTAACTATTACCTTATAATTTTACTCTTAGTATAGTTAGAGTATTATAAATTAGCCTCTTTTAGCTAATGTATAGGTATCTTTTCTATAATTTTAGCTATTTTAACTAAAAAGGGATAACTAGGATACCCTAAGTAACAATACTACTTTATAGTAATAGTAATTAATTCAGCTTTAAATTTAGAAGCCTAGTTAATTATAAAAGCCTCGAAATCTACTATAAAGCTTTCTATAACTTAAGTAAGGCTCTATAATTTAGTAGATAAATCAACTAAATTTTTAGAAAGTTCTATATTATAATTAGTAGATACTATAAACCTTATTAAACTATAATTAGAATTATCTATAAATTTAGTCGATTTTAGTATAGGTATAATAGTTATACTATATTTTTAGAAAATTTCTTTTTATATTTTCTAAAAAAGCTAAGAACTATAGTAGCCTTTAATAAGTAAAAGTTCTATAAATTCTTTTATAGCTATAAGTAAATAGAACCTATGTTATAAATTTAAAACTATAAAAAAGTTGCTTTTAGTATTATATAGAATATTATCCCTAATAAAACTACCCTTTTTATAGTATAATACTCTAGAAAAAATATTAATTAGAAATTCTAGAATATAAAAAGTATTAGTTAATTTTATAGGATTTATAAAACTCTTATAATAAACAAATAGTTCTATAATACTTATACTAAAAAGATTTATAGAATCCCTACTTATAAATATAAGAGCTAGGTTCTATAAGATATCCATTTTAATAAAAAACTGAAGGCTATTAGCTATATAAATAGTAGAGCCTATATCATAAAGCTAGCAATTCTTATTAAAATAAGATACTATATTTTTAGGCTTCTTAGAAGGCTTAGAAGGCTTTTTAGTACCTAATAATGAATTTTCCTAATAAATAGTACTTTTAAGTACTATAAAAACCTCATTTATAGAACTTTTAAACTCTATTTTAATTAATATAACTAAAGCTGTAGAAGTTATAAAAGCCTTAGAAGTAGGCTTTTATTACCTATTAGAAGGCTTTGAATCTTTCAAATAATCCTTTTAATAGGATTTTCCTTCTTTAACGTATTTTTAACGCTATAAATAGGGCTTTTAGATCTATTTTTAGATTTTTCAGATCCTTTAGAAAGATTAAGTATAGTAGACCTTCTGAAAGGCTTTTTAGTAAAGCTATTTTATATAAGAGTATCAAATTCCCTATAGTTTTTATTTAAAATATTAGCTATAAGAGCTTGTAAAATAGGAGGTTCTTCTAGCTTTAAATTAAACTTTTAACACTCTAACTATATAGGGTAAGAGCGTTATAAAGCTATTATAAAAATAGTTTTTTAATTAATATTATCTATATTAATGCCTATAGTAGTTAATTTAAATAAGTAGCTTTTAAAAGTACTAATAAATTCAATAAGAAAGCTATAATTCTCAAATTTTATAGTATGAAATTCAAGATATAGCTATTATTATAATATAGAACTAGTACTTTTATAACTAGCCTTTAAAATAGTTATAACTAGATAGAAATCCTATGAATCAAAAATAAGGCTTAAAAGCTCTATAGTAATATTTTATTATATAAGTAATAGAATCTAAACTTTTTATTCCTTAGTTATAGCCTTATAGGCCTCCTTATTTTCGAAAAAATCAAATAATTTTAAAAGCTTAAAATAAAGCTTTAAAGAGTAGAACCAGGTAGACTAGTTTTTAGCACTTATTAGCCTCTATTTTTCAGGTATTAAATAACTTATAATAGCCTTAATAATATCAGCTATAGCTATAAATATAGTATATTTTTAGCTAAAAGGCTTCTAAAAGTAGCTAAAAATTTAATTAAATAGTAAGGCTAAAATACTACCTAATAGCTAAGTAGTATTACTAATATAGAAAATCGGTATTTTCGATTTTCAAAAAGTCAATTCGAATAAGTCGAATAAGTACCCTATAAAAAGAGTAAGGTAATATTGAAGTAGTAACTCTAGGGTTACTAATAAGTAAAAAAGAAGAAGTTTCGATAAATAAATATATATAATATTACTATATTGAATATTACATTAGCTAATATAAATAGTTAAATTTTTTCAAGATATAACAGATAGTTCGATTATTAAGTTTTATATAATTCGATTAAGAAGATCTTGAGATTCAATAGAATGATATAAGTAATAAAACCTTAGGTTTATAACCTATTGAAAGGTAGGTAGGTAGGTAGCCTATATCTAGTAAAGTAATACCTTATGTTAAAAGTATATATACTAGATATTCTTAAGGAAAGAGTATATAGTATAAAAAAGTGAATAATAGTTATATTTAGTAAAAGAGTATTATAGTTAGTTAATCTAATTATATGTTAAAAAAGAGTATAAAAGCCTTCTTTTATAGTACTACGCTTAGTTCTAGAATATTCTAATTAGTAATTATTAGAATATTCTAATATACAGGCTTACGTTAGTAATTACGCATACAAACGTTAATTACTAGTAAGTACCCTATAAAAGAACGAGGTAGAATATTCCACTGAATATTCAACAGTAAGTCGAGTACTACTATAGGGTAAACACCTATAGCCTAATATTTTAACAGTTAGAGATATCATACTATTGTATACTATTAATATAATAATATTACAATTTGAAGACCTAAAGTAACTATAGTTATAGTAGTTAGTATAAGGTAAGTTGGGGTATAGGTCCTAGCCGGGTGCTAAATATTCTTTATATGAAGTAAAAGGCTTATAATTCTTCTATAGTAAACTTAAAATTAAAATATTTAAAACTTACTTCTAAGTAGTATTATTATAAGAGAAGAAATTTTTAAAAGTTATATAGTATTTTATTAAAATAGTAGATCTTATTTAATATTTAGTAGTCCTTTTATATAAATAATTTTATTAAGTATTATATATATAGAAATATTAATTATATTATATTAAAGTAAGTTAAGATGAAAATAATTAGTAATTACTATAAAGATTTAAAGTAATATATTTATTAAAGTAATTATATAAGTCTTATAGTTATCTTATAACGATTAACTTCTAGAGATAATTAGTTAAGTCTTAATTTTCTAGAAGTACTTATACTTATTAAGTTTATAGATATGAATTTAGTAATATTCTGAAACCTTTAAACTTCTTATAAGAATTTTACTAATATTACTCTAAGAATATAATCTAATATAATTCTTAAAATAAATCTATTTAATTATTATTATAGTCTTAATATATAGATAAATAAATATTACTAAGTAAGATATAAATAATAATACTAATTTCTATTATAAACCTCTTAGAATAAGAATTTCTATTATTTTATATCTATGAGAATAAGTATAGCACAAAGTCTACTAAGTAGTTATATAGGAATTATATAAAACCTAACTACTCTATTTATATATATTCAAGCGCTTTATTCTAGTTTAAATAGATTATACCTTTTAATAACCTATATTTAAACTATATACTATATTATTTATTTATTATAATTATAAGCTTAGGAATATTTAATTACCTTCTAAACTACTCTTAAGTAATAAATATAAAAGAAATACTTTTTAATTTCTAAATTAGTTCTTGAATAAACTATTTAGAAATAATATATTTAACTACTAGTAGTTTTAATATAATAATAAAACTATTTAATAACTCTAATGTTAACTATTAATATATTATATTATAATTCTATATAACTAGCCGAGATATTTAGAAATATATTAATCTAGATATTGAATTAGATCTTAATATTTTGAAACTAATTAATCTATTCAACTTTAATAAATAGTTTATTTAAGAAAATACTATTTAGTAAATATCTAAAGATATTAAGCTTTTTACTTTTTTCACTGAAAGAATTTTTAATTACTATATAATAGATCTTAAGTTTTAAGTAGTCTAAGAATCTAATTATACAGAAATAAAAAAGTTTTATAATATAATTTAAATATAAGTTAGTATAACTATTAATAATAACCTTCTAATATTTATTCAAATAGAACTCCTTAATAATAATAATATCTCTTTTTAAGTTCCTCTAAGAATTCTAAAGTAGTAGTATATTTAAAATAATTTAATTATATAGTAATAAGTTAAAATGAAATACAAAACGATCCTTAAGAAAATGAATTTAAATATCTCTAGTTGAAAATAATATCATGAATAGTATACTATCTATTTTTAAATAGTAATATACTAAATTCCTAAATTTTAGGAAATTCCTATTATTAAAAAGTAGCTTTAAACGCTTAATTAATATATTTTACCTAATTAAACTATAACTTAATATTAGAATATTATTAAAAGAAAAACTCTAAATTTAGATATTAATAGTTTAATTAAATATAGAGAAGTTTTCTCTACTTTATCCTATATTAGTTAAATCTTAATAAATAACTATAGTAAAATACTATTTATATTAATTATTCTTATAAGAAAATCAGATAAAATATCTTGATTAAAACTAAAATACATATATAATTTTAGAAACTATTTATACCTTTCTAAAGATTATAGATATATTAAATATACTATTATAAACTTATATATTAGATTCTAATATATTTAGATAATAGTTACTATTTAAAATAGTATTATAAATAGGATAAGTAACTTAAAATTCTATATTCTCTACTAGAAACTAGTAGTAAAAGAATAGTTAGACTCTCAGAGATATATTAATAAAATTAAAAAAGTATCCTTAGATATCCTAAAAACTAAAATATTTCTTTTAAATAATAAGTCTAGTAGTAGTAGTAACTATCCTTCTAACTTAATATATATTAATATTAACTTCTTACTTCTTAAGAAATTAATTAAAATCCCCTCTAAGAGTTTCTTAATTATTTAAAAACCTTACTTATTTTTAATAAGTATAATATTTAACAATTATAAAATAGTCTATATTACTAATTTAATAAACCTCTTTAAGAAAAAGATCTTTAAAGTTAAATAATAAGATAGATATAGTTCAATATAATTTAACTAACCTTCCTATAATTAAATAAGATAAATAGGTAATTAGGAATACTTTTAATAATTTAAATAAGAAGAATACATTAGACTTAATATTAAATCATATAACCTATATTAAAAACTTTCATATTACAAATATTTCAAAAGCTCTACTTCTAGATAATATTAAAATCTAATATATAAACCTTAATTATGCTCTTAGATTCAGCTTAATTAACTAATTTATTATTATAAAGTAGTTACTTCAAAAGTATAACCTTATATTCCTTAAATATAAACTAGTTTTAAACTATTTTATAATCTATTTAAATAGTTTAAATATTATTATACAATCTCTAAATATATTATTCTTTCAACTTTACCTAAAAATAGCTCTCCTAGAAATATAATTAGATAATACTTATATATAATACTTTCAAATAGGATACTTTAAATAAAATACTGTTAAATATTTAATTCTTAATATTTAAAAAGTGAAAATTACAAAACTAAAATAATTAGATTATTCTTATTATATAAAGACTTATTCTTAATAAGTTATCTTTAGATAAACTTTAGAATTACATTTAGTTTACCTATTTTACTATATTACTTAAAATCTATTTAACTTTTTTAAGACTTTTATAAATAACTCTTAAATACTTATTATTAAAAATAAATTTTCAGATTTTCTCTTTATATTTATATTACTTAATAAAACTTATAATTTAATCTTTTAAATACTAAAAACATTTAAAAATTAGGTAGAATAATAGAGAAGTTTCTTAATATATAAGATTTAATGAGATATTAAAAGAGTTATAATAGTAATTGATAAAAAAACTAGTTGTTAAATATAAATAATAAAATAAGGAATTAATTTCAAACTATCTCCTTCTTATATTAAAAAACTAGTTAGAATAAGTAAGTATATTAGAAAAAAAGCTAATTACTTAAAAAGTAGAAATATGAAAAACTATAAAACTACTATTTGAACTCTAAATAGAATTAATTCAAATAGTAATTATACTATACAATACATTTCTAAGTATTTAAAATAATTAGAAATTATTATATAAAATTGAATAAACCTAATTTAAATAGTATATTTATTAATAAGTACTAGAATTCCCGCTTGACATAGTAGCTTAACGTCTGGCTGGCTTTTACTATTTTACGGCAAGAGTAGTAGGTTTGAATCCTGCGGTAAGTAAGTATAACTAGTAGTTATAGAACTTCTAGTTATATAAATTAAGTATAATAATTACTACTAGCTTTTAGTTCTTATTAATAGCTATTTTATAGCTAGTAACTATTAATAGCTAGCGATAAGTACTACTAGCTAGTTGATATTAGTATTATATAATAACCTATTATAATCCTTTAAAGAAGTAATTATAATAGATATAAGCCTATACCTTCCTTTTGACATACCTTCTATATTTATTAGTAATTATATTAACTAACTATATTTACTACTTGAGGTTTTCTCTGTTTAAATAGTTCCTTAGTTTTAGTACTATCTATAGGGTTTATAAGGTAAGAGCTGACTACTAAGTATAGCTTCCTTTAAAAGGTTCCCAAGAGGTATATAACTTTAGATAAATCAAAGACTTTTAATATAACTAAATTATAAGTACTAGAATATATTCTAAACCTTTATTAAGACTTATAATATTACTAAAAATAGATTTATACTTATGGATATTAAATATACCTACTGAAGAAATACTATGAATAAGATATTATAAAAAGATTATTTAAAATTAAACCTAGAAAATATATTAAATACCTAATAAGCTATATTCTAAATACTTATAATTTCTATAGGATTCAAATCTCTACTCTTTAAAAATTTATTATTACTTAAAATATTAATTTTAATAAGATAAGATTTTATTTAAAATAAGATTTATATAAAATACTCATAAAAAAGATTATAAAACTACTAGTTAAATTAATTATTAAAGAGAAAGAAGATTTTATTCTTAAAATATTTAGAGATTTTAAAGTAGTAAGAATACTTAATAAAAAGGTCTTTCTTCTACTAGTTATTCTATTAATACTAGAAGTAATTTAAGATATCAAATTAAACTTAGAATTAGTCTTAAAAATTAATAAGAAAGGTTTAATTATATTTAAACTAATACTTAAACTATTAGGATTAGTCTAAGACTCTAATTACTTTTCATTAGAAAAAGTAATTCCTAGTAGTAGTTAGAATTTAAAAAGTATATTAATAATTAGAAAACTAGATAAGATATTTAAAATAAGAAATCTAACTAATTAAAAAGGGATATATACTCTAAATAAATATAGAAATAAATACTTTAGGATTCCTGTTTAGCTAACTTAAAAAAGATTAAAATATAACTCTAAACTTTAATTAATTAAGAAAGTAAGTTTAACTATTTAGAAAATAAGCTAATAATATAGAAAGAGATAATAATAGTAACTTCAGCTAGAAATCAATATTAATAACTATATAATACTTTTAAAAGAATTTAATAGTAGTATTTCATGTTTAATAGAATATAAATAAGATAGTTTTACTATTATTTATTTATCTAATTAGTAATAGGGACTTAATAAAAGTAGTCTCAATCTTTTAATAATATTCCTTATTATTTAAGATATAATATTAAAAAAGAGAAATCCTTCTACTAAGATTTAAATACATATTAATTAACTATGCATTATTAAAAACTTAGAAAAATATTACTAACCTATTAGAGCTATTATAAAAGTCTTCTATTAAGATAATAAGAGCTAAAATTATAAAACTAAAAGGGAAAGGTATTTAGCGAGAAATAAATTACTAGGATACTAAAACTAAGCTTTTTCTTCTTAAATAGATTTTTATTTATAAGATAGATATAGATAGTTATTTAGAATAATATAAAGCGATGATTTATATATATAGAAATATATAACTAGTTAATTTATTATAAACTATATATATAGTAATACTAACTATCTACATATTTCAAATAGCTATAATAATTATAATATAATTTAACCTTAGAATCCTATAATTTAATATTATTAATATATCTCTAAATATTATAAAAACCCCTAATAGACTTTTAATAATAATCAAACTACTAGATAGATTCAAAATTATAAAGAAATATACTAAGTTTAAATAAGCTTTTTATAAGTTTTAAAATATTGTTTTTTAAATATAAAGCCTTTTATATTACCCTTAAATTATTAAGCTTCCTACTATATCTAGAAAAGCTTTATCTACTTAAGAATAAGAATTCAAATATCTATATCTTCTTCTATATAGATAATATTCTTCTTTTATACTATAAGGTAGTTAAAAGAAATACTTTGAAACTTATTATAAATATATAATATATTTATAAACTTAAGGAATAAAATCCTATTGAATACTTCTTAAGACTTTAAATAGTAAGAAATAAAAAGTATTAGAAGATTTACTTAGTTTATAATGTATATATTACTAAACTTATAGAATACTTCAATCTTAAATATAGATTAATACTTATAATACTACTTCTAGTAGTATTATCTACTATAAATAGTAATTAAATTATATTTTGAGAAATTATTTTTATTAGATAAAAATCAATTTAAATCTTTATATATTAATTATAATATAACTAGATATCTTATTTATATATTCTCTATTTTTAAAATACTTTATAAACTTTTCTTAAATATATTAAAATACTATTAACTATATAATTTAATATTCCTATAAGATAAGATTCCTAGTATTATACTTTTGGAACTTAGGGAGTATTAATAAGATATTTCAGATATTCCTAATTACTAGAGATACTTCTTTTATAAATTATAAAGAAACTTAAAGATTAGGTTATAGTTATATTATTTCTTTATTTAGAAAACTAATCTAATAAAAAGCTATTTAATGAAATACTATTCTAATATTAATAATTAAAACAAAACTTCTTAATCTTAAATATACTTCAGAAAAGACTATAATACTAAAAAGACTATTTTAAAATATTAAGTTTAACTTTAGAGATATTTAGAAAATCTATTATAATAACTATTAAATAATTAGATTAGTTATTTCAAAAAGTAAATATCTATTTCTTAAACTTTAATATATAAATATCTAATAGATATAATTATACTAAGAATACTTAAAAAAGAGTTTTGAAATAATCTATATACTTTTAGATATACTATTAGTAGATAGATCTATAAAAGCCCTAATTTAAGTGAAGTTTAAATAATTTAGAATACTTCTTAACATTATAGATCTATAAGTAATACTTTTAAGACTAATTAAAATAAGTATATAAACTTCTTAAAATTATTCCTAACTATTTAAATAATATGTATAAGTAATTTAAATTCCTAAAGTCTAATTATTTAATAAAATATCTTAGTAGTATTTATATAAAAAGTTAGAAAATAGTAAAGCTCTTTAAGTTATTTATAGAAAATAAAGCTTTCTATCTAAGGTTATATCTAATTTAAAATAAACTATTTAAACTTAGAATCCTAAATAAATAAATAGGATATAGTAATTAGTATATAGAATTCGACTTAGAGAAATATAGAAAATTAATTATATTTTCTAAAAAAAGAGTTAATATAAATACCTATCTAAGAAATAGAAGATACCTATTAATACTAATTATTAAAATATTAAAACTAAAATTCTAATTTTTAAAACTATTAGGAACTACTTAAAATTTAAGATTCTAATTTCTAGATCTTCTAGTAATTAGTTAAAATATAGAGTTTTAATTAATAAAAGACTTAGTTAAAATAATTAAAATATTAAGAATAAGACTAATAGTAAAAAGTTAAATAAATAGTAATACTTAAAATAACTAAGTAATAGTAAGTTATATAATAATTAGAATTCTAATAGTAAACTTAGAAATACTTCTATTCTTAAGGAAAACTAATTCAAAATCCTTTTATTATTTAGACTAAAACTTAAGTTAAAATAATTTCTTTATCTTCCTAACCTTATTACTTCTAAGCTATAGAAAATCAGATTTAAAACTAAAATATAAGCTAAATTACTTACCTTATGATTATTAGAAATCTGAATAATAATAAGAAACTTCTTTAAACTTTTATAAATTCTATTAGAAATAAGAATATAAGAACTTTTTAAATTAGTCTTATATTAATAATAATAATCAGAAAGCAAATCTTGACTACTAATTCTAATAGTATAAAAATACTTTCTATAAGAAAATATACAGCTTAAATAATAAATAGTATAACAAATAGTTTAAATAAACTAAGTATTATTAATAATCTTTATTTTAAAATATTAAATATCATATTCCTCTATAATTTCATCTAAATTACATTTCTTAAAAAGAATAAAATTTATTAGAATATACTTAATAATAGTAGATATCTTATTTAAGTTAACTAATTAATACTTCATATTTTCAAATTAATATTTAAAGTTTTCTATCTTAGAAGAAACTTCTGAATTTCTAATTTAAATAGACTTCTTTATAAATTTAGATATAGTTTTAATATATTTCTTTAGATATTCAATCAACTTATTAATAAGATCTTTATTATTATTAATACTTTTAATAATAAGTTTGATTTCTTCTTATTCTTCTTTTATAACTAAAAGATTATTAGTTTAATTATCTTCTTTATCTTTAGAGGGAAAAAATAGAATAAGGATTTTCTTAAGATATCTATAGAAGTATTGAATTCTAATAGGCTTTTTATTATAATAATAGTCTTCTTTAAAATATTAACCTTAGTATTACTAGTTTTAAATATTTTAGAAGTTTAAAATAGAAGTAAAAATATTAGGCGTTCTAGTAATTTAGGAAATTCAATAAAATATAACTAAGTGAATAACCTAAGTTAATATATTTTAATTTTATATTTTTACTTAAATATTAAGTTTACGTTAATTAGATAAGTATTTATAATATGAAAAATCTAATTTTAGATCTTAAAGGTTAAGTAGTTATAGATAGAATTAGTAAAGTTAATAAGAGTATTAATACTAAGAAGTATAAAAGAAAGATAATAACTTTAGATTTAATTAAATAATATATAATCTTAAAGAATTACTAAATAAAATAAGCTTCTTAAAAAGAATAAAAGAGAGCGTTTTAAATAGAAGGAATATTATTAATAATAAAATAAGAATAAGGAATACTAATTATAACCTCAAATTATAATTTCTAAGTATTTTTCAAATCGGGGTTAGTAAGTATCTCTTTAAACTTAGAGATAAATAAAGTAAATACTAATATGAAATTACTTAAAAAAATATTCAAGGTAAATTCGTTAAGAAATCAATAGTAATATTAAATAAATTATTATTAACTACTTTAGCTTTAGTAAGGTTAGACTATAATTAGAATATTAGTAATAACTAAAAATTATTATTATACTAGAAGTCAATATATAGAAGCTATTTTGTCAATATATATTATCAGTAAGTATAGAAAGGTAAGTATTAAAAATGTTAATGTATAGGAAAAATGGAAACTAATAAATAAAAGAATAATAAAAAGATTATTTATAATACTTAAAAATCAAATAAATAATATTTTTAAAAGAACTAACTAATTACTTCTACTGAAAATAAAACAAATAATAGTTAAGTATATAATAGATTATAATACGTTTATTATAATAAAGGATTTCCTTTATTTAAGTACTCCAAAACATATTCTAGAGATATTTACCTATTTTTATTTATAAGAATATACTATTGAGAATAATTTATAAAATATAAGGTTATCTCTAATAATTCTACTATTAGGGGGGTATATAAGAATAAGTATAGTATAGAGTCTACTAGGTAGTTATATAAGGATTGTATAAAACCTAACTACTTTATTTATATATATTTAAGCACTTTATTCTAGTTTGAATAGATTATACCTTTCAACAACCTATATTCAGACTATATACTATATTATTTACTCATCACAATATCTTAAGTTTTTTCTAATTTCTAATTTACCTTATAGTTAAAATATATTCTTAAAAGTTATAATATTTATATTTTAAAGCTTTTAAGAAAATTAAATCTTTAAAACTCCTTTTAATTAACTATTTAGATTATTCTATAGCTATAAATAAGAATATTTCAAAATATTTAAAAACAATTAAAACATATTAATTACAAAGTAGCTTTAAATAAGAATCTCCTAATTATTCCAATATAATATTTTATCTATTTTCTTATTTTATCCTTTCTAGGAGTATTTAAATTCTTCATTACCCTATAGTTTTATCTATATAAATAAGATTATAGAAGAATTGAATAAGTAATTCTAAAGGGATTATTGATATAAATATTATAGTTTTAAATAGTATCTTATAAAGCTTTGAAATTACTACTATATAAATATAAGATTTCAAAATATTATACTTACTTCTTATTTTAATTTAAATTATCTTATTAGGCTTTTTACTAAAGCTTTAAAAAGTAATTAAGTTAATTTTAAGTCGTTTTATTATAGTTATATATCCTTATAATTAATAAGAAACTTTATTAGAATCAAATTATATAAAGTTATCTTATAGAGAGGCTAAGTTCTTATTGAAAAGAAGGTTTTATTCACAGAGATAGGATAAATTATAATAACTTTATTTTAAAATAAGTTTTATATTTAGAATTCATCAGTTGAAGTACAATTAATTAACTAATAAATAAAAGTATACTTTTAAAGTATATTATATATCTAAATC
Organism: Colletotrichum orbiculare MAFF 240422; assembly: GCA_000350065.2. NCBI lineage: Eukaryota > Fungi > Ascomycota > Sordariomycetes > Glomerellales > Glomerellaceae > Colletotrichum > Colletotrichum orbiculare. Next base: position 2,063,744 of record AMCV02000006.1, read on the forward strand.
TCATATTTATAATAAGAATAAAGTATTTATAATTATAAGTATAGAAATTGGCTAAGTCTAGCCTTATAGTATTATCTTTTTAAATAATTATATAAAGTCTCTAATATAAAATCTACTAGTCTAAGAAATATATTAATATTCAATTATAAAGAAATACTACTACTTATAGAATTGCAAACTAAAGTTTATAAAGTAGTTTACTCTTATACTTTATAATGTTTATATATATCTTAATAATTACTCTAATATACTTAATACTTCTATTTCAACTTTAAATATATACAATAAATAACTTAAGATATATATTTTAAAAAGTTAGATTATATCTTAGACTTTTATACCTAGAGACCTTATTATTATATTAACAAACCTCAATATTAATATTATACTAATGTTTAAAGAATATAATAAAACTTTAAAATATTATTATAATAGTAGCTTTAATATAGTTAATAAGATAAAAGTCTTAAGAGTAATTAGTAATGTTATCTATAAATATTAGAATTAAAATATAGCTGCTATAGTCTTAATAATAGGAGTAAAAGTTAAAAGTAATATATTTTCTAGAAGTAGTATATAAAGTACTCTTATATTCTATATAGCAAATTTTATATTTTCCTTTATTAATATTATAAGCCTTATATATCTCCTTAGTAGGCTAGTATTTATTATATTTTAAGTAGTTATTAATAATATAAATATTTTATATAATTAAGATGAAATAATTAAAAGACTTTTTATTGATATATTCTAACTATTAGTACTAAAGCTATCTATTACCTTTTAGGAATTCTTAAATTATATCTATATTATATCACTAGTAATAATAATATTTAAGAGAAAGGTTATATTATACTAAATATACTACTAAAATAGTTAATTTCTTATAGAATATATAATATTCAAAGACTTACTAGTTATACTAAATATTAATAGCTATAATTTGAGAATAATTATTCTTCTATAATTAAAACAAGTAATTTAATCTAATATCCTACTAATAGCTTTACTTTTATAACTTTTAAAAAGAAATAAAGTTTATAGTTGAAATAGTATAGAGAGTAATATTATATAAGTATAATTTAACTTCTTTATTCTTACTAATTATAATAAAAATCTCATTATTTCTATAGTTTTTAATAAATATAAACTTTATATTATATTAAATATAATTTCTTATAGGAGCTTCTTAGAAAACTACAAATTCCTTTATATCATAGAGAATATAGATTAAAAAATCTAAATTAAGAATAAAAGAGTCTTAGAGAGAATACTATTAAAATCCTTTTTTATAATATACTTATTATATATTATTATAGTTATTGTAGCTAGAAGGCTAACTATATAATTGCTATTATCTCAAGATTTAAATCTTTCTTAAGAAGTCTAGACTTCAAGTTAATAATTATTCAATCCTCTTTTTAATAGAAATATTTAATATCTAGCTTTTATAAGCTAACTAAAGGTATATATAGTAGTAATATGCTAAGATATAATTTAGCTTATATTTTAGAAAGTATAAAGACTTATCTACGTTTTAAAAGTATCTCTTATTATTCAAGTATTTAAAATAGTAATTAAAACTTCTTTTATAATATTAAAAATTGTTAGAGTTCTAGCTATTTAGCTATTACTCATATTTATCCTTATAACCCATTTACGGTATTTAAAGGCTTGAGTATTCTCTACTACTCTTATAATCCTATATTTTCTATATATTATAGAAAATCAATTATTAAAATTAAAGGTATACTACTTTAATTATTTATACTCTAAATTGATTAAACTATCTTATTAGAATATTTAGTAAATAGACTACCTAGTAGCTTAAGTATAATAGAGCTAAAAGCTCTATATAATATAAGATTAACCTTTCTGAAAGTAAATTCTATTTAAATATTGATATTACAAAATTCCCTACTTCTTATAGAATCTAAACTTCCCATTATTATTACTATTTATATTCATATTAATACTATTTTCGGATATTATTCTAAATGACTTATTCTTTAATAATTAGAAATATTATTAATTCCCCTTAACCCTTCACTAATTACTTCTTATTAATATAATAAATTATAAGTTTAGCCTTATATTAACTTCTTTCTTTATATTATATTTCTATTTATACTTATTATTAATATTAATATCTATATCTTTATTAATACTTATTTAGATTATACTAAAGACTATACTAATTAACCCTAAGCCTCCCTATACCTATCTATCTTTATAAAACCTCTCTTAACTACTTTTATAAAACTCTATAACTTATTCCTTTTAAACTTATTTCAACTAATTAATCAACTCTTTTTATTGATTAATCAATTTAATACTCAATAGATTTATAAGAAGATTATATTAGTTACAATAATAAGCTTACTACTAGACTAATAAAAGAGATAATTAAGTAGTAGAAGTTGAAAATGTCTTATATTTTAAATCTATCAAAACTTTTTATAAACTAATTCTTAATATTAGTTTATAATTAGTAAATATCGTAATCGATCGATTACGTAAATAGTACGGAACTAGTTATTTCTATTCGTAATATCTATATTTAGATTATAGTATATATATATATATATATATATATATATATACTATATATATAA
>AMCV02000006.1:2066378-2077519 GCA_000350065.2 Colletotrichum orbiculare MAFF 240422
CCTTCTACTCTTATTAGCCTAAATAAGTAGGTTGACTACTTAGTTACTTACTATTATAACCTTGTCTACTTCGGTATTATATTTAACCTAATACTAATAATACTCTCTTTTATAGCTTAAATATATTAAATACTAAAATTAGTATAAAATATAAAAATAGTATAAAATATAAAAAATAGTATAGAATATAAGATAAGTTTAGAATCGCCTCCTATTATATAAGTCTTTTTCATTACACTAAAAACTGAAAAAATACTATAAATAGTATTTATCTATAGAAATACGCTTTTTATTTATTATTATATTAAGTATTTTAAGTTCCCATTATTATATACTTCTATTTCTCTCTATTACGTTTTTCTTATTATTTTATATACCTTCTTTTTATTTTTATTCTTTCCTCTTATTACTATTAGTAATTTTTATAATATAAAAAGTATAGCCTATATAATTAAATATAAAGATACCTCAATTAAAAGAATCTAAGCTAAAGAAGAAGAATTTTCAGAAAAGTTATAGAATATATATAAAATAGGTCTATTATAATCTATAGTAGTAGAATGAGATCTACTAGTTATAACTAGTTCTAATAAGACTTAGCTTATAATATATACCCCTCCCTCTAGTTAGCTAATAAGATAACTATAATAGTAATACTATTAGTCTAATCTTCTTATTAATTAATACTACTTAGATACCTATATATTATAATATATTTTATTACTAGAGCTATTTATTAATTTATATTTCTCTTTCTTCTTTTATAAACACTATAAAATCGCTATAAATTAATAATTACTACTACTATTATACCTTAGTTTTACTACTAATTTGATATATTAGACTAGTTAATTTTTTTTTTCTATACTACTATTTATTTTTTATCTTTTTTATAAGTTAATTAGTTATTACTTCATCTCCTTATTATCTTACTAATATTATTCTCTTATGGTAAATTGTAATATTACTTTTATAACTATAGTAATAAGTTATAATCTATTCTCTAATCTCTTATTAACTACTTCTAACCCCTAATAGCCTCCTATTATTAAAGACTTTAAAGTTGAAAACTACTTCTATAAGCTTAATAAGGAACTTACTATTAATAAAACTACTAATAACCCCCCTATTAAACTTATATCACCTACTTATTCCCCTACTACTCTTATATTACCTACTTATTCTTCTACTACTTATAGTAATAATAATAATAATAATAATAAGAATAAAGAAAGTACTAAAGGTATAAATAATAAAAATAAGGAGAAAGAAGCTACTTCCCTTAAGTATATTATAATCCCCTTTTTTACTATATATCTTTCTAAACGCCTTATTAAAACTTCTATTAATAATAAGACTATAGCTTTATATTAAACATATTTATACTACTTCTTCTACCTATATATCCCTTACTACTACTAACTAAAATACTCCCTATAAGTTTTCCTATTTCACCTATATTACTTATATTATTATAAGTAATATTCCCCTTAGTATTAATAATATCAACTTCTACTATAATATTCGTAATATATAGTAGTTATTCTTTTTAATTATTCTAGAGATTAATATAGAATTATAATAACTAATACTACTTATTATTCTTATTATACTAGGTTTACTTTTAATTATTATTATAATAAAGTTAGGATATAACTATATATCTTAAGCTTTCTATCTATCTATTCTAATACTTTCTAGATAAATAAAGCTACTACTACTACTTAGTATACTTTTATTAGTATTCATACTAACTTCTTAGCTAAAGATAATTTTATTATTTATAGTTACTATATAAGACTCTTAATCGTCTTTCTAGATCTATAGCTAATATATATTCTATAGAAGAATACTTTTAATAAGATTTATACTACTTTTTATATAGCTACTATAAAATAGACTAAAGAGGAGAATACTACTACTAAAGCCTATTCTACTAATTACTATAAGGCTAAGAAGTATAACCCTAATATAACTATTATATTACTATTTCCTACCCGCCTAGCCTCTTCTACTAATACTATTCCTACCTTTCTTACTTATAAAGAAGCTTCTATTCTCTCTAAGTAGTATTACTCTTTTTTAGAACTCTAGGTTTATATAAATATTATTCTTTTTCTATTCTTATTATAATATTAATAAATACTTAGGTTACTAGTTATTATTCTTAGGTTAAGGTTTTTTTACTTTTAATTTATTATTTATTTATCTTCTATATACCTACTACTACTACTGTACCTTTTAAGGCTTAAGATAGTTCTTCTAGCTTTTAGGCATAATATTATCTATTCTCCTAATACTATTCTGCCTAATATATAACTATTATAGTTATAATATTTTAACTCTAGGCTTTCTATATAAACTAATTTAAAATATATATTAGGTTACTATTACTAGTCTTAATTAGCCTTTTCTCTTTTTATAAGTATTAAGTATTATAATATCTTCTAATAAGTATAATAATTCCTATATAAATTATATATAGCCTATCTATTTGATATAGACTTCCCTCTAACAACTTTATCTAATATACTTCTAGTATACCACTAGTACTTCTTTAACTTCTTATTTATTACTCTTTTTATTATTTTATACTAAAAGTAGCTAGTAATTATATATAGTCTATCTTAAAAATAGATCCTAAGTAGCTCTATATAGGATATTAATATAAGACTTAAGGTAAATATTACTAGATACATTTAACTCTACTATTATAAGTATAATAATATTTAGTATTTTATATTTATAATATAACTAATTAAGCTTCTTATATAAATAAGGCGAATAGTAGTTAGCTATATAAAGCTATATTTTATCCTTTATTTTAAACTTCTCAATAGCTTTCTATTAACTATTAGTAGAATTTTTTATCTTCTACTAAATAAGTATTATAGCTACCTAAGCTATCCTTATTACTTCTACTAACTTATTAACTAAAGTATTAGTATTCTATTTATATAGATCCTCTATACTCCTATTTATATTATAGATTTATATAGAGTCTATATAATACTTATATTCTAAAAAGAAGGAGTTAATTCCTATTACTAATACTATATAATTATTAAAAACTAATTATACTACTAGAAAATAAACTTCCTAGTTATTTTAAGTATAACTAATAACTATATAAAAATATACTTCTATTTCCTAATTAAATTATTTAGTAGTTCTATTAGTCTATAAGTAATATATAGTATTTAGGCGTTATTTTATACTAATAAGGTTATAAAACTTCCTCTAAAAATAGCTAGTCTAATAACTCCCTTAATTACTAATAATTATTCTTAGGATCTTATAGAACTAAAAATAGTAATTTAGAAACTATTTTATATACTCTTCTACTCCTATTATTACTATAAGCTCTAATATAACTAACTTATCTAATTAGTCTATAATTACCTATATAAAATAAGTATTACTCTTAGTTAATATAAGTAGTTTAGTAATAAAATCTATTATAAGATTACTATAAACTTTCTCTAGTATAAGTAATAGCTATAAAAGCCTTCTTTTCACATCTCTCTAAACTATATTAATATTATAGGTATTATAATTCTATATAAAGTATCATATATTTTATAAGAAGCCTAATTAGTAGTACTAATATAATACTATTTTAAATATATTATTCTTCCTAAAGTAACCTATTAGAAAGAAGTTATAAACCTTCTATATTATAGCTATTTATAAAGTATTATCCTAGTATTCTTAATCTATATTTCTAGATATCTATATATAGTCCTTCTTTATAAAATGCCTTAGTATATTAAAAGTATATTCCATAATTTAAATTCTAACTCTAGTAATAATAGGAAATATATAGTTTCTTCTAATTATAGTTTAATAAGTTTTTAAATACTATTTATCTTTAGGTAAAATATTATCCTATAATTTCTAGAGGTCTATATTATTATTAAAGACTTATAATAGCAGGATTTTAAACCTATTAGGCTTCTATATTTATTATATAGTTAGTATAGGTATCTAATATAGCTAAACTAAGTCTAAGATTAATTAGATTATTCTACCCTATTCTCTTTTATCCTTCTAGCTAGTTAAAATATCTTACTTATATCTTAATAATATATCTAGTATAGTAGCTAAGTAGCCTAATTAGTATTTAATTTTAAACTAATAATAAGCTAACTATTCAGCCTACTAGTTTTAATATTTATTAAATTTCTACTTTTTTATAAAAAACTTAAGGCTTTTATAGTTTATTAAGACCTAGAATTTATTATAGCTCCTTAGTTTTATATTTTAAATATTCAAATAAAATATTACTACTAAAAGCTCCTTATTATAAATTAAGTAGTTATACTATACTAAGAATAGCTTCTATAAATAAAAAGTAACTAATTAGTAATGTTTTTATATATCTTCTTATAAGAAGGTACTTCTAAATATAAACTCTAAATAATCTATTTTAATAATAGTTACTAGGTTTAAATTGAAATATTAGAAGACTAAAGTTTTTATAAAATAATCTTTTAGAATAATAAAGGCGTTCTTTTCTCTCTCCCCTTAATAGAATACTATATCTTTCTTTATTAAAATATTTAGAAAATCTACAAAAACTATATAGTTATCTATAAATATATAGTAATAGTTAGTAAGTTTTAGGAAACTCCTTATAACTTTTACTATTATTAAGACAACCTACTTATTTATTATTTTTATTTTTTTAAAATTATAAGTAATCCCCTTCCTAACTTTAAGTATAAATCTAATATACTTTACTATTTTTATAGAAAATATATATTTAACTAAATTGAAATTTAACCTAGCTATAAATAGGATTTATAAGACTTTCTTAACTTTTTCTTTATAATCTTTCTAAGATCCTATTATATAGATAAAAATATTATCTAAATATACTATAGTGAAATTATTAAGAAACTTATAGAATATATTATTAATATAGTATTAGAATATTACTAAGGCTCCTATAAGTTTAAATAGATATATAAACTATTTAAAAAAGCTATACTATATATAAAAGGCAGTTTTCTCCTAATACTTCTTTATAATTTTAATTCTATAGAATATAGTAATAATATCTAATTTTATATACTATATAGCTAAAGCTATATTCTAGAAGATCTTTAATATAAATAGTAAGAAGTAATAATCTTTTTTTATAATAATATTAAATATTTTATAGTTATAATAGAAATATAATTTACCCCTAGGTTTCTTAATAAATAGGATTAAGACGCCTATAGATAACTTACTTACCTATATAAACTTCTTATTAAGGAGATCCTAAAGTATCTTTTATAAAACTAATAATTCCTCTTGAAATATATTATAAAGTAGTCTTTAAAGTAGAAATTACTCCTAATTATTATTTCCCCTTTCTAAATAGATTTTATAGTTTATATTTAAGTAGATAAATAGTATAAAATATATTTTATTCTTTTTAAAGAAGTTTTTAAATCTTTTATATACTTAGTATAGTAATATTATTAGGTTATTCTTTTTATTTTTTACTTAAAATGCTTTCTTTATATCTACTAGGCTAATAGTTTATATAATCTCTCTTATTATAAGACGTCTATAATATATATATTTATATATTTTAGAGGTTTTTTAGTAAATTATAGTAAAAGAAGTAGCTATTAGTATTCTTATTATTTAAATCTCCTAAATTAAGGAACTCTCTTCTTATCCTATTAGAAAGATATATATCTATTTCTTACTATGATAGATATAGTATTTCTAAGTATTATAAATAATAGTATTATATTTTATTTATAGCTTATTTAAGAAGATACTAATATCTAAGCTATTAATAATATAAATATAGACTTTCTAGATATAACTACTAAGTTTGATATTAAATACTATAATACCTTTTATTAATATATATACTACTTCGTCTATAAAACCTCTAAGTTTCTTTAGTATTCTATTTATATATAGTAAATAGAATTAGTAAATTAAGTAGTAATTAACTATAATATAAATATTATAGCTACTATTTAGAAATACTTAAGTAATATATCTTTTATTAATCTAAGCTTCTAATAGTATAGAAAATCTACTTATCTTATATTTTACTCTAAAATACTCCTAACTAATCCTTTCCTCTTCTATAGGCTTTAGAATTTAATTTTATATTAGAAATATTCTTTTTTTAAACTACTATTAGAATCTAAGTTTTTAATTTTATTATTAGAATAAGTTTATTCTAAGGCTACTTTAGTAATATAGGGGGTATATTTCTCTAGATAATTCCTAGCTATATATCTCTAGACTTAATAGTTAAAATACTTCTATATATCTTATTATTATAAAGCACTTTATAATAAGACTTCTATAACTTTTATAACTTAAATAGTGCCTATTATTATTATATCGCTATTATTATCTACTTTTAAATGATTGCTAGTTTATTCTAGCGGCTTATTAGTTAGATATAAGGTATAATATCTTATAGCCTTCTAACTATTCTACTATATATTATATATAATTAATATACTCCTTAAAACTACTAGTATTAATATTTATACTACTTAAATAGTAGTATAACTTTAGAGATAAAGTAGCTTATGAATAATTAATTTATATAATATATAGCTATAAGGCGTTACTTATTATAATAAGAAGTTTTTTAAAATAAGGAAAGAAATTAGTAAAATATTTATAGTCTTTTATATACTTATTTAAGAGATATACTAAAGTATAATCTATTATATTTAGATCCTTATATATCTAATCTAAATATATAAAGAAGATATTTAAGTTATATATACTTTAGAAGTTACTACTTCTATAGAACTCTATTATAATTAACTAGACTTTTATATCTAAATATAAGTTAATAAAGTACTAAGCTTCCTAGTTATTTATAATAAATATATAGTTAATAAAGAGTTTATTATAGATTTATTATATTTAAACTAGGTATTTACTATAACTCCCTAAGAACTTCTTAGGGTTAAATATAAGTTATTATTTTATAAGTATAGCTAGATTAGTACTTAGGGCTAGCTTAGGAGTAGTTTTAATATTTATTATAAATATACTTAATAGTATAGAGTTTAGGTAGGCCTATAGTTAAGTAATTATATTAGTTAGTATAGCGAGCTATTAGTTCTATTATACTATAGCGCTAGTAAAAACCCCTATAGGGTCTATAATTAGACTATTCTCATTATATATTTCTATTATATAGTATAATTAGTAATAAGGCGTATAGGTAATATTAAGCTTAGATATGTGAAAAGTATAGCTTATATAGTTAAATATAGAAAGACCTTAATTAAAAGAATCTAAGCTAAAAAAGAAGAATTTTCAGAAAGACTATAGAATATATATAAAATAGGTCTATTACAGTCTGTAGTAGTAAAATGAGATCTACTAGTTATAGCTAGTTCCAGTAGGGCTCAGCCTGTAATGTATAATCTATCCTTCTATCTATATTATTACCTTTTTTATTATTATAAACATTTTAAAAGTTTAGTTATCAGATCCCTTAGTTATACTATTTATAAGGTTATTTTTACTATTAATCTAATAGATTTTAAAGATCTCCTTTTATTTATATAATTATTAGAATATTATAATATGAATTTTAAAGTATTTCTCTTTAGTAGTTTTTAATTTAATAAAGTATTTATAGATAAAATAAGAATTAGTATAAATTACTATTAGTATTATTAGTATTTTTAAGTATTTAATTATTTGCTCAAGTGTAGTAAAGACTATATATTTTACATTAACTCTTATAGTTATACTATAAACCTTAGAAGCTAGTATATTGTATAGAATTCTTTTTAATTTAATAGAAGAGAAATAAATTATCTTGCCTTTAAGCTTAAAAGTATTATTATTCTTATTATTTCTTTTTATTCTTAGAATAATAATAAATCCTAATTAGGATATTATATTTTTATTATTAGTCAAAGATTTACTAATAAAGATATAGAGCTTTATCTTCTTAATATTAATAAGGATAAATATTACATTTTACTCTAAATTATTTATCTACTATATAAAGTACTTATTAATTCTCTTCATATCTTCTTCTATTAGGTTTTAATACTAAGTTATAGTAGAAAGGTTAAGATATACTTCTAATTAGTATATAGAGGTTATATTTACTCTTTATACTTATTATTTAATATATATTAACTGTAGTATATTAGAAGTATAATTAATAAGTTTAATTTCCCTATTTTAGTCTTTTTAAATAAGGATTATATTATTATTATTTTTAAAAATTATTATACTTTTATTAAAGATAGGAAGTTTATTATTTATAAGTATCAACCTTAGCTTTATTATAAATCCTATTTACTAGAGTTCTTCTTCTTCTTATTCATTATTAAACTTAAATAAATAGAAACTAAAAGTATTATCTATTTATATACTTATAATGTTAAAATATAAGTTATTTACGCTAGAGATTATAAAGTATAAATTATATAATAAAGTTTCTATTCCTAGTTTTGTTTCATAATAATCAGAATATATTATATATTAGTATATGCTTAACTCTTTAAGGCTATATAATAGTTAGATAATAATGATAATAGTATTTTCTAGGTATATCTACTATAAGTTAGTAGGTAGTTGTATTAAAATAAGGTAATCTAGTAGTACTTTTTATTTATATATATATTTAAGTAATATTGTAGAGGTAGATTTCTATAGGAGTATTAGAATATAGTATTATTGATAGTATTAGTATAAAGTAATAGTTACTTTATAATATTATTAGTAATTTTATAAGGATATTAGTTTTCTTTTAAGTATTAAATCTTTTGATAACTAGTTATAACTTCTTATATAGCGTATTATTAGTATTTTTAATTTTATCAATAAATCTAAGGTTAAAGATCCTTATTTACTTATATTTTTAAATATTAGATTATTTAAAGTATAGTATTCTTTTTATTAAGAAGGTTTCTTATTTTATAATATATAATTTTTCAAAAGGCTTATTTAGTATTATAATAAAGTTATATTAGTAGAGATTAATAGTTTTAGCTAGTATTTCTACTTCTTTTCTTATAGGGTAGATATTATAATATATAGTATTAGAGAGATTAGTTTTTATAATAAAGATATTATTCTTATATAGTTATGTTTATCGCTTTAGTTTTACTCTAAATATTATTATTATGATTATCTCTTTAGGTAGAACTTTTCTTTTAATTTTATTATAAGGATTCTTATTATTACTTTTTTTAATTTAAGGTTAGTAGTATAGCTTAATTATTGTTATTTAGAAGGTATTAGGTTTCCCTTCTATCTCTATAATATATATATCTCTATTAATTAAGATAACTCTAAAAGGTTTAATTTCAATTTTAAGACTCTTAATAGATATATATATCTAATTATAGTACGAACTAGTAGATAGATATTATAGGAAGAGTATTATATATACTTAGGATATTTAAAACCTAATACTATAAATAGATCTTATATACTTCTTTTATTACTTTATAGATAAGTATTATATATCTTATTATATCTAGAAATAGTAGTAATATTATATTAAGATATAAGTATGTTCTAAAGGTAAATAAGTTCAATATAAAGTTATTAGAACTACTAATATTCTTAATTATCTTAATAGTATTGTAAAGTATTTTATCTCTTAGTATTTCTAGTATTTTATTATATATAATCTTATAAGTTCTCTATAGGGAGGTATAGTATTATTCAGCCTTATTAATACTATTATAGGTTTTAATTAGTATAATTTTTATTTTGCTATTCATATTACTAGTTTTTCTTTTGAAGTTTTTAGTAGTAAAGTTATATTCGTTATTAGTAATAATCCTATTCAGGGAATCTTAATAAATATTAATCTAATATATTTTTAGTATATATTATGTGTTTTCTATAGAAATATTCTTTATAAACCTTATAGTTATAAATACTATTAATATGTTAATTATATATAATATAGGCTTATTACTATTGAGGTATATAATATTAATAATAATTTCTATATTAAGTTTATAGTTGTCTTTAAGGCTAAATTTGAATTAATATAATATCTTACTATTTATTTAGTATTAGTAGTAGTTTTTTAAAGTTATTTTAATCTTATTAATAGTTATAGTTTAACTTACTTTATTAAGGATATTATTTAACTCTTAGATATTAGAATAATTAAATTCCATATAGAGTTATTATATTTCCATTTCTATAAGGAAGTTAATAGTTTTATTATAGGGATCTTTTTAGACTAAGAATTATAAATACTTATTATATCTTTCTATAGGTAAAGATATTCTTTTTTATTTAATCTTATTATTAAGGTTATTAAGGTAGATTTAGAGTTAATTCATATTAAAGAGATTAAGGAAAAATAGGATAATTATTAGTATAATATTAAAGTTAATATTTCTAAAAAAATATAAGTATTTAGATTACATTAAGGTTTATAAGATATTATTTATTTTTAAATTTTATACTTATTTCTAGAGTAATTTTATAAAGTTAAATATTAGGTATAACTTTCTAGAGGGTTTTTAATTATTATATATTTCTTATAGATAGTTATCTTATTCTTATATCTAAGAGGATACTTTTAAATATAATTTCAGAGAATTTTGAGATTAGGAAGGTTTTTAGTTTAATTAGTATTATAGAATAGTAGTAAGTATAGTTCTAGAGGATTTCTATAAACTTCCTAGGGTTAATTATTTTATGTTTACTACTTATAGTTATAAAGTAGATTATTATAAATTCTTTATTTAATATTCTATTTATATTATTATATAGTATCGTTATAGTTAGTTATTTCTATTAGTATAGTATTATTAAAATATATAGTAATCTATATTATTAATTTTATATTAATAATAAATACTTTCTTAAAGTATAGTACTATTATTTTATATTCCTTATTAGTATATTTTATTAATTAGCACTCTATTACTAGTTTTAAGTATACTTAGTATTTACTATATATATTTCTATTTTAAGGTTTCTTATAAAGTAACCTCAAGGTATTATTTTTATTTATTTAATATAAGAATTAATATAGTTATTAGTAGTTGAAGTATTAATTATACTTCTAGTTATTATATATATAGTTAGCTAGAAATTAATTATAATTTATAATATAATTGCTTTTTTATTTAGATTATTCTTATTAGTTTCTAAAGATC